>CAUYPK010109079.1:0-30430 GCA_963574355.1 Loris lydekkerianus
TCTTTGGGTACTATGAATGTAAGCCACCGTGCAGTCTCTCCATATCCTGTCTTAGGTTGTCCCCGCTTTGGGAGTCTTACCCGTCATTAGTGCTATGGAGGGCGGTGAAGAATAATAGATTCTTGGTTAATGAGCCGGTGATATTGGACCTCGACCTGATATAACTGCCTCTAACCTTTTTTAAGGATACAGGGCCCAAAGGTGAAGGGTAAATAAGGGTAGCAGGGGAAGAAGGTAGGGTAAAAAACCATGTAGGCCCAGGATGAAGCTTTGACAGTGAGTGAGATACTTCCCTGATGGTAGACCAAAGGAGGAAGAGGCCATTGGCAGTCCTTATACGCAGGGAACAGAGCACAGAGGCAATGACCCCGAGGGGGAGCAGTTAGAGAGGGGGAAGAAGCATCAAGACCCGGCTCCATGACAGTGGGAAGGAAGCAGAGAGGCCAGGGCCTGCCAGTTAATAATATTGAATGCTGCTGAGCATTCTAGATGACAGGCCTGGGGACATGTAACCACTATGGGGAAGGGGAGGGTCAGCTTTGGGAAGGAATGTAACACACATGGGGGAGCTGGTCAGCAAGATGCTACATGGTATTCAGCACATCAAAAAAAAAAAAATAGCTAGTAAGGGGGGGGTGCCTGTGGCTCAAAGTAGTGGGGCGCCAGCCTCATATGCTGGAGGTGGTGGGTTCAAACCCAGCCCTGGCCAAAAACTACAAAAACAAACAAACAAAAAACCAAAAACAAAAGCTAGTAAATTAGTAAACGTTATCATCTAACTTATTTTTAGGTGATAATTTGCTGTCATAATTTGTCCTTCTTATTTTCATTTTTGTTGATGGTTAGTGAAAACAACTGGTTTATTGTTGCTCCTGAAGGTTTGAAACAAAATTAAGCAAAAGGTATAAGCATCTCTTTTTCCGTCAATAATTAGTGCACAATTTGTTTTTCACAAGATTCCTCAGAGAATGGGTTATAGGTAACACCTGTGTAATTTAAAAATCTGTAGTAGCAAACAAGAGCCATGTTCTAGTAAAGGTACTTCATTTTACTTTAGGTCCTCTTTATGAAGATCAAAGGGCATGTGGGGAAACACGACAAGAAGTAAGAGCATGTGAGCTTAACCGCACGGAGTGAAAAAATACAGGTCTTTCCTGGAAGGTCAAAACTCATTTATCTATTTGGAATTTTCAGTACTACAACTGTTATTATATGTACTTATTAATTCTAGATATTTGTGAATGATGATAGAAAAATGTTATCTTAGCCTCATGGGACTAAATGAAATCTTAGTATATTTTCCTCTACGCTCCCCCCCACATGCACCACTTGCAAAGGGTGAGAATTCACCTTATTTGTAATGATTTTAGGGAAGATTAAACAATGTTCCTGAGTAATCCATATCCATTTAAAAACCTACCTTTAGAGCAGAAGGGTGTGTGATCACCTTCTGTGGTTAGGGTATAGCCCTTTTTTTGCTTTTTCCTTGTCCTGAAGCCAGAAGTTGGGGCTAGAAGTGGTATTTTAAACCAGGGGAGGAAAAGGGAAATTGATTGACTAGGTAGATCAGTAATAACATATCTAAAAACCAAACAACAAAGTCCTGTTATTAAAGCCATTCACAATAGCCAATACAATTCTAGTAGGAATGTTTGGTAGCTTGTCAGTGGCTGGATTATAACTTTTATAGCATCTGAACAATGCTGGTGTTTGGTTCCTATTTGTAGAATGAAGCAACTGAGCAAAGTTTATTTTAATAAAAGGACCCCCTGTGGGGGTCTCAGACTCAGCCTGGCTGTCATACGTGAAATCCATGGGGTAAGTTAGCCAGTGTTGGTCCCAGGGATGTAAGTGGTTAAACTTAAAACCGAGGAAGCAAACAAGCCATGGCATTCCTGGACTTCCCTGCTCTACTCAGCCCAGCAGATCCCTGCTCCCAACACGGGTTGAGTATGCACCATGCTACGTGGTGAGCTTATTGGCCCCCACACACTGAAAGCATTCCAGCCTCTGCACCCTCCCTTTCACTGTTCTCATGCCCTTCATCCTCTTCCCACTTGCCTCAGTCTTTTATTATTATTATTATTACTTATATAACTGTAAAACCGGCAAGTGCAGTTTTGTTAAATGGATATATTGTACATAGTGGTGGAGTCTGGGATTTTTGTGTAGCCCTCACCTGAATAGAGCACCCACTGTACCCATTAAGTAATTTCTTATCCATCACCATCCTCACACCCTTCCTGGTCTCCAGTGTCCATAACTCCAGACTCTGTGTTCTCAGGCACATGTTATTTAGCTCCCACCTAGAAGTGAGAACATGTGGTATTTGACCTTCCGTTTCTGAGTTATTTCACTTAAGACAATGGTGTCCTGTCCACCCTTGTTGATGCATAAGAGATGATTTCATTCTTTTTATGGCTGCATACTATTTCTTTATGTATATAAACCACATTTTCTTTATTGAGTCATCCTCTGATGGACACCTAGGTTAATTCTATATCTTTGCTATCGTAAATAGTGTTGCAATAAACAAGTGAGTTTAGGTATCTTTTTGATATGACGATTTCTTTTTCCTTTGGGTAAAAGGGAGATTGCTGAGATTGCTGGATCAAATGGTAGTCCTTTCGTTAGTTCTCTGAAAAATCTCTGTACTGTTTTCCATTGAGATTGTGCTAATTTATACACCAACAATGTATAAGTGTTCCCTTTTCTCTGCATTTATTTATTTATTTTTTTACTTTTTAATAATAACCATTCTGACTGGTATAAAAATGACATCTCATTGTGGTTTCGATTTACATTTATCTGATAATTAGTGATTTTGAGCATTTTAAAATATGCTTCTAGGTCGTTTGTATGTTTTCTTTTGAAAAATGTATTCATGTCATTTGCCCACATTGCAATAGGGTTATTTGTTTGTTGTTGCTGTTTAGTTGAGTTCCTTATAAATTCTGGGTATCAATCCCTTATTGGATGTAAGGTTCATGGATATTTCCTCCCATTCTACAAGTTGTTTTTCACTCTGTTGACTGTTTACTTTGCTGTACAGAAGATTTTCAGTTTAGTTAACTCCCACTTGTCTATTTTCATTTCCGTTGCTTGTGCTTTTAATCAATCTCATGAATTCTTTGTCTAGACCAATATCCAGAAGAGTATTCCCTAAGTGTTCTTCTAGTGTTTTTGTAGTTTCAGGTTTTACAATTAAGTCTTTAATTTATCTCGAGTCCATATTTGTGTATCGTGAGACACAGAGGTCCAGTTTCTCTCTACTGCATATGGCTATCCAATTTTCCACCACCGTTTATTGAAAGGAGTTTTTCCCCAGTGTGTTTTTGTTCACTTTGTCAAAGATCAGATGGCTGTAAATATGTTTCTGTATTTCTGGGTTCTCTATTCATTTCCATTGATCTATGTGTCTATTTTTATACACATGCCAGTATCATGCTGTTTTCCTTACTATAGGAATGTAGTATAATTTGAGGTCTTGTAATGCTCCCAGCTCTGTTCTTTTGCTTAGGAATGTTTTGGTTATTCAGGTTCTTTTTTTGTTCCATATGAATTTTAGGGTTGTTTCTTCTAATTCTGTGAAAAACAATGCTTATATTTTCTTCTAATTCTGTGAAAAACAATGTTTACACTGAATTTATAAATCACTTTGGACAGTACGGGCACTTTAACAATATCAGTTCTTCTAACCCATGATCACTGGATATTTTCCATTTATTTGCATAATCCATAATTTATTTCATCGGTTTGGTTTTTATAGTTATCCCTTTATAGCGCTTTCACCTTCTTGGTTAAATATGTTTCTAGGTATCTATTGTAAATGGGACTGACCTCTTGATTTGGTTCTCAGCTTGATTATTGTTAATGCATCAAAATACTACTTTTTTTTTTTTGACACAGAGTTTCACTTTGTCACCCTTTGGTAAAGTGCTATGGCATCACAGCTCACAGCAACATTAAACTCCTGGGCTCAAGCGATATTCTCTTGCCTCAGCCTCCTAAGTAGCTGGGACTACAGGGACCCCCCACAATACCCAGCTATTTTTTTAGAGATGAGGTCTCACTCCAGCTCAGGTTGGTCTTGAACCTTTGAACACAGGCAATCCATCTGCCTTGGCCTCCCAAGTGCTGGAATTACAGGCCTGAGCCACCGTGCTCGACTCTCAAAATGCTACTGATTTTTGTACATTGATTTTGTATCTAGAAAATTTACTGAATTCATTTATCAAATCTAAGCGGGTTGAAAGCTTCTTTAGGGTTTTTCTAGGTATAAGATCATATTGTCTGTGAACACCTCTTTTCTTTTCAATTTTTTTAGTTTGTAGAAATTTATTAACACTGAAAGACATTATTTAATCTTCCCATCAGCATCCATCAAAGCACCTTTTTAATTTAAGGGTAAGTTGCATGCTTGCTGTGGTCATAAAAATCCTTTTTATATTTTTCAAATAGAAGATCTGCCTGTACTTCTCCAGTCATGAATTTCGTTCTTCTGAAACTTGCTTCACTATAGTCAAGCTGATTCTTCACACCCAAGGAAATCATCCCAGGACTGAGCTTCTCCTTTCTAATTTGGATTGTCTTCATTTCCTTCTCTTGCCTGATTGCTCTGGCCAGGACTTCCAGGACAACGCTGAATAGGAGTGGTGATGGTGGGCATCCTTGTCTTGTTCCAGCTCTTACAGGGAATGCTTTCAACTTTTCCCTGTTCAGTGTAATGTTGATTTGCCTCAGCCTTACTGTCCAAGGCCAGTGTCAAGTTCTACCTTCTCCATTATACTTTTACTGACTGTGGTTCTCAGGAAAAATTGCATTCTTTGAACATCTTACTTATTATCAAAACATGTACCTGACACATAGTGTATCCCATCTCAATTGCCATTTATTTGCACCACCACCCCAGCTGAAGTATAAAAGTAAATCTGATTTTTATTACAGAACTCCTTATAGAGACTTGAATTAAATATTATGTATTTTAAACTATACTATAAAACAGACACATTATCAATATGCTCTATAGCACTTTTTTCTGACATTTGCAGATTTTTTTTATAAAAGCTATATAATAATATTTAGGTACAAAGGCAGAAAACTATAGTCAAGTTTTGATTAGGCAGATTATAATACATAATGTACATTATGCTTTCATATTTGCTTAGTCACGACCCATATTTCTGATTTTACATTAATCAGATTTAGAAAAATAGTAAGTTTTCTGTTTGTATATCACAATGTGTAATTGTTCTCTCTCTGGGAAGGCATGAGAAAACAGTACATAATTAAAATAAATAGATAGTATCAACATAGAAATAAATGTAAATATAGATAAGGATTTAATCTTCATAACAGTCCTAGAAGGTGGACAATATTAACATCCTCTTTTTACAGATAAGGACCCAGAGGACAAAACAGTTCAGAACCTTCCTCAAGGTCACACAGCTGGTGATGAGCTGGGATCCAAACATCACACTTTGATCCCAGATTTCACGTGCTTGCTTAGTCACTTTGCTGTGACCATCTCAGCAGGGAGAGCTGGAAGGAGCTGAACAAGATTTGATTCCATTTAATCCAAGCACCATTCATTGGGCATTTACTAAGTGCCGAGGCTCTATGCTAAGTGCTAAGGTTGAAAAACTAATATGATAAAGTCCCTGCATGCAAGGACAATGTTCTAGGGCATGACTCATAAAACCACATAATTTTAATACTCTGTGATAAGTATAATAATAAAGGCATGCAAGATATAAGATAGAGAAGTTAAGTTCCTTATCATATAGTGTTTTATGGTTTGACTTATTTTATTTCACTTAAATGTGGACAATACTGTTGTTCTCTCTCTCTTTCTCTCTCTCTCTCACACACACCCCCCACACTCAAGTTCATACAGTTGGCATAGACGTTTCCTTTGCCTGCTGGGTGCTCTGTTAGTAAGATTGTGTATATTAACCAGAGAACTCTCTCCCCTGCCCTGATGCAGGAAGTGCTTGGGTCCAGGTGGTGAATGCTCTTACAGGCCTGGCTCAGAACTGTGGGTATACTCACAAAGGCAGTCAAGCTGCAATAAATTCTGGAACCAAAAACACAGTACTGACTTTTTTCTAATTTTAAATCACTTATACAAATATATAAGAATTCTATGTTCTGAAGAATGTGCATTGCAAGAGGAAAAAAGTATCCTCTGATAAAATGAATTTGAGAGATGCCAAGTATTCTATTACCTCACTAAAGGTTTACAATTTAAGCTAACGTAAATACATTGAACATTTTTACCAGGTAATTAGTAAAAAAGCACACTTAACTCTGTTTATGCCAGCTTTTGTCAAACATGTTTAACCATTAACATTTTTTAAATTTCTCCTCTTCCCCAAAACATATATTAAACACCTCCCCATTAACCTTGCTAATACTCAAGGAGGGTGTGTCCCCAAGTGGCTGTTTACAGACGAGTACGTGCATCACAAATTCAGAAAAGCACTCTGGAGAGAATTCTCATAGTACTTTAGAAATTATAATTCTTTGATAATATGATGTTAGGGGTTCCCTTTTAAATTCCTTTCAAGTGTTTTCAGTGTTATTTTGTGGAATATAAGGATTTCATTTCTCAATATGGTTTTACATAATGATACATCCAAGTCAAAATACCATCCAATAAGTTCCCATAGCTGCCCTCCAGAGCTTCTCCTCTAAGTTTCCCATAGCAAGAGAGCTGGCTTGTCTACAGCCATAAAGGACGGCTGTGGTCACATCAACCCTATAAGCTTCAGCCTTCAGGGACACCAGCTCAAATGGGTAGACCAGGAGACCAGGTTACTGTGCAGAGTCATACACGTGGCATGGCACAGCTTGTTGCCACTTATGTTCTTTGTGGAATTATCTGAAGCTCTGTGTTCTGTTGAGTAGCTTTAGGTCATTTGCCCTGCATTTTAATTTTGTTTTCTTCTGAGCAAAGTATGCCTCAAATTAAACTAATTCAGTTACAAGGGTTATGCCCAAGTTCCCTGGTGTCGCCTCCTATTTCCTTCCCTCAGGAAACGCCTACTTTTCATCATCCTTAGCTGGAATGTTGCTTCTCCCACCTCCTCCCCAGAAGGGGAGGTCATTATTATCAGCTCTCACGGATGCCATGTGCCCTCTCCTCCTTGGTATTGATATCAGCTGGCATTTTAAGTTTATTTATGTGGCTACTTGATGACTTTTGGTCCTTTCAGAAGATTGTGACCTCTGTGATGGTTGGGACTCTGTTTCTGTTCCATATTGTATTATATTGTGTGCATTTAGCAGACACATATTAAATAAACAAATAAACATGGATTCCAGAACAATATAAGTCTGTAATTTAGGAGAGTGAAAATTGTGAGACTGCTTAAATTGGAAATAGCTTAGGCTCCATTTTTATATCTGAAATTATGTAGAAATCCTATTCCATTAATTTAACTTTTTTATTAATAGCCAAATAAACATTAACTATTACTATTTTCCTTAGTGAACAACCTAAACTTACGTGCCTTTACTTTTATTCTATGATATCTGGCCTGCAGGCAATGCTTTCTCTGTACATGCAATAGAATTGGCATTAATATGGTTCTAATTTTCCTAGCCTGTCACTTAACCACTGTACACACAGTTTGTTTCTTTAATCGGTTCCATAAGTCACTCTCCTCTTCTTCCTTTTATTATTCCTGTGGATATTTCCAAACTTTTCCCAATTTTTATTCCCTTTGTGGCACTGGAACATCACATCAAAGACAGTGCTTTGCAGTGGGCTTGGGGTGGTCTGGGCTAGTGGTAACATCTCGTTGTATCTCCCATTCTAAGTTAGAAACATTTCAGAAAATCAAACTCTGAAAATTCATTTTGATTTCCTTATAAGACATCTAATATTTCTCCCACTATTTCCCTTTTGTTTTCTCACAGAAATACCACATGGGTACTAAATATTCCCTTGAGGTTGAGTTCACCACGGAATACCATATCAGGAAGAACCTGGCAATGGCTTCTGCAAGGACCAGTGGAAATGACACCCTTCACTGTTGGAATTTTAAAATAAAGCTGCACATCCTCTGTTTAGTCATCACCTTCCCCCACTTCTGCCACTCACCTGGGCCCTTTCTTCTTTTGAGTTTGTTTTCCTAATCATTTCTTCAGTGAGGGATGTGGGGGCCGAGGGGGGTGGCTTGGTTAGCTAAATGTATACAGCAGGCAGCTTGTTCAAGGGCACAAAGTTTGATGATTAATTTGGCCTCTCCAACCAAAACAACACAAGGCTGGAATTCAGACTTTGATTGTGTGGTTCTATTTAATGTGTCACTTGCAAGATAAATTAGCCCTGGGAGAGCAACTTGGTTGGCTAACCCAGCTCTATAGCAAAGGCGATGAAGACTTAAAGAGAGGGGCTTACTGAGGGAGGCCTGATCCCTTGATCATCAATGCAGGTGAAAGGGTGACATTGCTTTGAATCTGACAACCAGTAATAACAACTAGATGACCCTCCCTTTAGCTTTAGTCCTTGTTGTTTACCATTTTGTGATTATTCATGGGAAATACTTTGCTTTAGTTTTATAAACCAATGGTTAAGAAATTGTCATGTTGCTTGCAAAGCTAAGAACCAGGGAAACCAGCTGACTGTTAAACCACTCAATGTGGTTTATTAAACACTGGCCAATCAATATTTTAATGCTCCTTGAGAGTATGCTAAGTCCACTGGACTGAGAAAGCAAATGCTTTTGAATCACATCCTTTAATATTAACAATCTGTAATGAACTTTAAAACCTACCAGTACTGTAGCACAAGAGCAAATAAACTTATAAGCATAGTAGTGCAATGATTTAGTATAAAAATAGATGCTAGAATTTCTCAATATGAATTGTAGAATAAAGACTCAAACTACGGAGTATTGTAGCTATTCGGATAATTAATTATACCATTGTCTGCAGGGATGTAGTCATCAGAATCTTTAATTCTTCATTTGCTATGATACTGTTAATTCTTACTCTACCCATCTCTATCCCCAGAATCTGTATGCTGTGCCTGGAAGGAGTTAAATATGCCAGGGCTCTACTGGACGACAGAGGATGGTGAACAGTGAAGGTAACCTACACATGGAATGAATCAAAATGATGGCAGAGAAAGGAAGAGACTCCAAAGAACACACACAACCTTTATCCCAAATCATATCTGACTTGATGGCCCCCTCTGGGGCCCAAGTGTCCAACACACTTTAAGAATTCTGAATTTTTATTTAGGAAGAAAGGAAAGAGATATAAAGAGCAAGAAAAGGAAACAAGTCTTGGATACATCCAAAGTAGGAGAGTTTTGGAGAAGAAAAAAGGCAAGGGGCTTATTTTGGTATAGGTGTTTTGAGCTGTGAGCACAAGGATAAAATTGCTCAGAAAATTAGGAGAGCAGAAGCCAGAGGAACTGGTAATTTCAAGGACATATATTCATCTATTCATTGTATATTCATCTAGAATGGTCAAAAAACAGTGACCAGAGTTTTGACCTGGTTAAGAGAAGAGACAGGATGAACTAGAAGGGAGAAGTAGAGATCATTAAAACAAAATTCAATTTATGTTTAATAGATGCCAAGTCAAATTGAGTAATAAGAATACATTTGCAATTATTTTCTTAATTGCATTTATTCATTCACTCATCAATTCTTTATTAATTCATCTGTCATACTGGTATCAGTTGAACTTATAAACCATAAAGCAAGCATAAAGAGGGCAAGTTTGCTCTCTTTTTTTAACATCTTGCCTTCATGAGCCATTTTTTCCTTACTCTTTGCATGAAACTCAAAGTGCTGTGCCTCTTCAGATCACACAGCTAATTAAAACTTATCTGATCATGTTTGGTCCTAAGAATAATCTCCTTTTCATAACTAAAATATCTAGTTTACTGTAATTATAAAAAGCTTCAAATTTGATCCATAATTAAAGATTTTCTTACTCTTTAATTAAGAGTTTTCCCTTGTAAACAAACGTAAAATCCTAAATGCCCCAACTGACTAAATGGACCTCTCTTGGCCAAGGGGACCCCAAAGAAATCTTAAACCTGAGTTCCTAGCCATGACAGGACGAGAGGTTGGACACACCTCATTATACCCTTCCCTCATTAACCACTATTAGGCTTTCTTCCCTAAGGGTTATGCAGAAACCAGCCCTTTGGAAAGACTTGTCTCACCACTGATTTCAATCAATTACCTAATGCTATCCTCCCTTTTGTAGTTTTAACGCAATTGACCAGCATTTGTTCCTGATAAGGGGCCAGCCACCATGGAGTGGTTCGAACCAGTTTGTAAGGGTTTTCATGTCCTCTGCTTCACCTTTTGACTTCATTGGGCTAAAACCTCTACACTCAGATCATGCTAAGACTGCCATTTTCTGAACATGGATCCCATGGTCCTCCATAAAGCTCAGCTGCACCTGCATATGTTTCTCCTTGCATGAATAGTCACTTCTCCTCCTATAGCTTGTTAAATACGTATATTCAGCCACCTAGTTCAGCATAAATTCCTATTCCTATTATCCCTCCCTCAAACCACATGCTCTTAGCTTCTGCCCAGGCTACTACTCGCCAGCCTGTCAGGAAGGCCACCTGCAGGCAACAATTCTTTATGAGAAATAAAGCTCTCCTTTCAAATTTATAACCTCTTCACATTCTTCAGTTGACACCCTTTACTACCCCCTGTCCCTTGTCCCCGTGCAACTAGACCTCTCTGGCTTTCTCAGGGGTTGCAGGAAGACTGCTTAGCTAGCTGGACAGATGAGCTCTATATGGATGTGCTCTGGGTGTGGCAGATTTGGAATGCTGATTTTTCTCCCAGGAAGGCACATTACGGGGGCATTTTCCTATTTTGGGGCGTCTATTGGCCTTTTCCATCCAGGTCCCCAATAGTTGGTTCTTGTGGTCCATATGCAGTCCAGGAGTAAGGAACCTGTGCCCATGGCCATCAGTGGGAGAAGTTTCTTTCCAATATTACCCTTTTTCTGTTCTATCATTGAGGCAGGAAGATTAAGGCACAGACTTTCGCTTTTATGTTCCCTCAGTAAGGAATTAGGCACTATTTTCTGGAGCCTCCAATATCCAGAGAACGTAGGTGAATTTCTTTGGTCTTTTCATGGCCCTGAAATCTGAGGGGAACCCTTACTGACTTGGGGTGAGGGGCAGGTCCAGCATATTGACCGCTCTACCAAGAGCAGATCTGCACTTCTTACTCTCCTACTTAACCCTTTTTAAATTTTGAGGTGGGTGATGGGCTGTGAGCAGGCATGAATTTTCAGGATCTTTCCCAATCTTGCATAGGGCTGCTAGTATTTTGGTTTGGTTGGGGGAAGGGGTTGAGGGACTTGGCAGCTCTTATTGTAATCTTGACAGTAAGAAGTCTCAGCGGAAACTACAACTTATTGTGCTTTATCATGGGGTTCTAAGGAACAGAAACATCTATACAGAGCTCATTTTTTGCCAAGCATGTTCTTAGTACTGACGAGTCTAAATAAAAAATAAATAAATTAATTAATTAATCACCTTAGTGACTTGTCCTGAGGCGCTCACAGTTGAAGGTGAAGTCCCCTCCCCTCCTCACTCTGTGTTCAGGTGGTGTTTGCTCTCTAAGCACATGAGTGTCCTGTGCTATGAGTCTGGGATAAGACAAAAGGACGAGAGTATGAGAGGGGTAGAGTCTCATGGTGACTTTCTGTAAGAGAGGGATTGCAACACAGCGTTCCTCTCCTAACCACGGGAGGGGCCAATGTCAGGAGATGAGCAGAGCCAATGGGAACTGAAAGCCAGCGTCCAGGAAGCCTCAGAAGCTATCGAATGGCTTGCTGAACCTTAGGAACTGGAAACAAATGTCAAGTTGACATTCTGAGAACTACGGAAAAATGGAGCAAAAATAGCTAGGTTCAGAGCAAATAGGCAGAGATGGAAAGCAAGTGCCTAGTGACTGTTAACCTAACAGTCTATGGACAAGCCATGGATAACCTAAGGGTGTTATCCATGGCTTGTCCATACCTCTGGCAGAGGCGTACTCTCCCGAGATTGGCAGGGTCAAGGGGCCTGGGCAGTGCAGTCTCAGGTCAAGTATAAGCGAGGGCCATGCCCTGCAGAAGGAACCATGGGGGTTTGGAGGAGCCCTTAGCTGTTGCAGTTGTTGCTTAAAACCTTGATATGGGGCACAGCTGAGTAACCCCAAAGGAAGACACTGTTTAAGAAAGTTCAGAAACTCAAATCTCATTGGTAAGATTGTTGCTTTCTTCCTGGGTTCGTTTATTTAAATCCTGCCCTGTCTTCAGCTAAGTCATATCTTTACAAGTACCTCATTGTGACGTCTGTCTCCTCTAACCTCTGACAGGAATTTGGAAGTTATGAAAGTGCTGCCTGCATCATTAATGCCCCTTTGTAGACACACCCTGCGCTCTGACGCTCTGGAGCCTACAGACCTGAAGTAACCTACTTGGTTCTCTGCCCTCCAGCCTGGCAGCTGCACCAGCATTACTCAGACTGGCAGGCTGAGATCTGCCCTTGGCTCTGAGATGAATGCTAATATCAACAGCCTGGTGGCAGGCATTTAGCACTGTGTCACTGCTGGTGCCCTGCAGCTGTGGTGTCCCAAGCTCCCAGGACCTCACTAACCCCTCACATCTTTGCCTTGTCAATCCTTCAGAGGTTAAGGGTCCTATTGGGTATTGAGACAATACCCAATACATAGGATGGCTATAATGGGAATACAAGGAAGAACGAAGCCACTGATTAGACTGATTTGGGCAGGAAAGGGGTCCCTTTCCCCTCATTTGAGAGGGCTAGGGGAGGAGGAAGTAGGAAGTGTGGCAGAGGAAGGCTGAGGAGTTTTCCAGAACAGGAGGCAGGTGGGTGAGCTGAGCTGGTGCAAACTGCTTCTTACAGCACCCCTCCATCACCTCCCATCTTCAGCTATTTATTTTCCTGTTATGCTATAATCTAATGGGTTTATAATTATTTTCCCTACTGTAAACTACAGAGAACATTTCTAAAAAACAAGTGATTAATTCACTGGAGAAATTAATCATTCTGCTGTTCAAATGGCACATTCATATTTAATTACCTATAAGTGCATAAATGAAATTTAAAAATTTACTCCCTTAATTTATATTCCTTAGTTGTATAGTCTTATCACTATGTAAATTGTAATTAAAATCCATTTTCTATATTTTATTTATGTTCATTTATTATGTTTGAGTGTACGATAATCTGGTATTAATAGTAAGGAAGAACGTTTTGCAATTTTGATCTCAATATCTTCACAAGTCTAGAAGTAATTCCAAAAAGTTTTTAAAGTTACAGTGTTAAAAATCTGACTTATCTTTTAGTCTTACTTAAAAATATCAGTTGAAGAAACAGAAACAAGAATGATCCACCCTTCTTTTGTACTAGGATAAAGTAAAGATATAGGGATCACTTTCAGCGGCCAAACTTTCATATTATTATTGAAGTCTATGAAATCCAGGATGAGCAAGAAGAATAAGGTCTGGGAAAGGCAGAACCCCTAGAAAATTCAAGAAAAGGCGTGTCTTTAGTACTCACTTTATAAACCAGCTATTGTTTACAAATATTTATTCATTCATTCATTCAATTATTTATTCATTTATTTACTTTTTGTGAGACTGAGTCTTACCCTGTCACCCTGGGTAGAGTGCCAAGGCATCACAGCTCACAGCAACCTTAAACACTTGGGCACTGGTGATTCTCTTGCCTCATCCTCCTGAGTGGCTGGGGCTACAAGTGCCCTTAACACTCAGCTAGTTTTTCTGTTTTTAGTAGAGACACTGTTTCACTCTTGCTTGGGCTGGTCTAGAACTCCTGAGCTCAAGCCATCCACTGGCCTTGGCATCCCAGAGTTCTGGGATTACAGGTGTGAGCCACAGATATTTTTTTTAAAGGCACTATCCCCACCTTTGATAATTTTTTAAAAGCTAGAATTGCTCAGCTTAATTTCATTTAAAACATCAGAACAAAGAGCACCCGCTGGCTTTGGAATGGGGTTGCTTTGCATTACCATCAGAGAGAACAAAGGGTCCAAAGCACCCGGGTGTATTTACCATCAACCCCATGTTTTCACAGAACTCCAGTTTTTCCTTCCCCACACCTAGTCCACTTGACTTAGTTAGAATGAGTTGTTGGGGATTCCAAGGGCACCAGCTCTGTCCTGTTTTGCAGCACAAGCTTTGTTCCACTTGAGAATGACAGGGGGCACTTGTCTCTCCAAATGCTTCATAAATTTGTTATTTGTTAACAAAGCAGAAACAAGAAGAAAAAGATAAATTAATGGAAATTTATCAGCTTATTGGAAATACAACTCAGGACACATACTTGGCTTGTGTCAAGAATGTTATGTTCAAGTATGGGAAGAGCATTGTTATCCCTGGTCTAGGGAGAGAGGAGCTTCTCTTCTAGCTCCTGAAGAGAGGAATCCCAGGTAAGCTCTGGTGAACATGGTGCTGGTAGCTAGAAAGCCCCACCCATCATTAAGATGCAGGAGTTCTTTCTTTGTGTACTCTGGGCTAGGAGAAAAACAAAACTCCAAATGTATCACCAAAAATCTCTGTGTCCCTTTCCCACTTCCAGATGAGTTTCCATATAATATTTTTGGCTGCAGTTTTGTAGACTAGTTTCTTCTCTATACATTTTTTTCAGGATGTACTGATTTTATTAGGCAGCACTTGAATTCTATTAATCACTCAGAAGTTTGCTTTCTTAAGTGTGTATATCACAGAAAGATAAGATTTCCCCTTCTCATTGACTAGAAAACCCCATAGTCTGGGTTATAGCAAAAAGATAACTAGAATAGCCCACTAATAATTGTCAAGAAAATTCACCAAGAATGTACTACTTTGCTTTATTTTTAAACAAATGACTGACCCTTAAGAAATGGAAACAAAATTTAGATAAAGTTAAACATTATCATTATGTGTTCTAGGTAAGGAAAAACAAAACAGAAGCCATGAACCCATCAAAATAAGCAGGTCATGTGTTATGAGTTTTGTCTTTCAACATTCACTGCATTTGCCCAAATTGGGGCTGACTAAAATTTGTGCAATTTATTTTTTAAATTAGATTCAAAGTGTTTTGTTGTGTTTTGCAAGCAGGAACATTACTGTAAATTAACAATGAAAGAGCAGTGTTACTTTAGCAAGATAAATGTTCTGAGTGTACACAGGACTGATAAACAGGCCAATTACCCTACTTGTTACCTGAACACATAATTTGGAAACATTTCCTAGAAAATCTTTATTCATCCTGGAAACTTATTATGAATGTGACAGAGTATCTGTCATAAACTATCCTTCCCCGGATTTCACAATGATGGAAAAGATACCCAGGACATCTCAGGAAATCAGCAGAGGAGCAGAGGTCACATGTGTCAGCTTTGGGTCAATATTGGCTCCTCACGTCATTACTGATGTCTCTCTGCTGAACGGGGCTGTGGACTCTAGGAACCCCTGGTGGCAGCCTTCAGAGCCTCCAGAGCTTGCCCTGTCTTCACAGGAAATGCAATCCACCCACCTCATAGGAAAGATTGCAAGATATTAAAGAAAAATCTGCAATATCCATGATTTTCTGGAAAGAACCAGGTCAACTATAAAATGACTCCCTTCTGAAAGAACCTCACAGTATAATAACCAGAATCTTATTGCTAGGAGATTTCGCAGAACTGTTCCTCTAGACAAAATTTGTTTGTTTTTGGTTTTTGTGTGTGTGTGTGTGTGTGTGTGGTGGTGGTGTTTTTTGTTTGTTTGTTTGTTTGTTTTTTACAAAAGGGCCAGTCTTGTATAACGTCAATGAATGCAGCATGAACTTGATTGTCTTGTGGGAATTCTTTCTTCAAGTTCTTTGTTTTGTAGGTGGAAAAGTAGAGAGTGGAATTGGTCACAATCCTATAGACATCCCTACAGATCAGTAATCTAGCTCATAGTTATTAATCAGAAGTTAAAATGCACAGAGGGACACGAGTGTCCTGTGATACGCTTTGCTTCTCACCCTGTTAGGGTTTCTTTGCCGCCCTGCCGTGTTTGCCATGAGCCCATTGTGTTCACTGTTTTTGCCTGGTGACTCCAAGCCAAGCAGGCTGATAATGTAGATGGGAAAATATTATATAAGATGATGAGACTCATATTGCCTTTGGATGTGAAGGATGCCATGTTCATTTGGCCACATCTTCATATTTGATTTGATGAGATAGGATGAATATGTCATCAAGTTTCACATTTATTTAATTATATCATTGTATTCTGCCTAATTAAGAAGAGAAATCCTTTCTTAATATCCCCTAAAATGCACTGGTGAACACACACTTTTGAGTATGAATTGGTAGTCTAACCCTCTAAGCCTCATGTGGCTACCTTTCAACTCATTTCCATTTAAGTGTTGCTGGCATGAAAAATACAGGCTAGAGTCTTGAGTAAACAAAATGTAGAAATCATGCTTTGTTTTATTGTTCCAAAGCCCTTTGTCTCTCACTTCTAAGGTACAAGATGGCAAAGGCTCTTGGCAAATTCCTATGAGCTTTTATAACTGATGTTGAGATCAATGAGACAAAGACACATTTGTTGGGCTTCCAGATTTTGATGCTAGCCTGGCGTTTCAGAGGTAAACTGTGTTTGCTCTTGGATATGGATAAGACTAGTTGGGAAAACTGATTTGCCAGTGCTTGCGCAAGACACTACTGCATCTTATGAAGCACTGCTCACTTAACACAGAAGAAACACATTTCATACACAACAGCTGCATGTGACTGGAAAGAGGGGAAACTCTAGGAGAGAGCACTCCTAGGAAGCAGGGAGAGCTGCAAAATCTCAGGCTAGATTAAACATTTGGAGATGAAAAAATGAATTGACTAGCATGTCTAAAAAGGCATCAAGGTGATTACCAAAAATAACGGCAGCATGTGGAGGTGCTGCAGTGGGTTACAGAGTCTGTACACAGCTTCTGCCTTGTGGTCCTTGGCAAGCTGCTTAAAGTCTCTCAACCTCAGTTTTTATTTTTTTATAAAGTGGGAATACCTACTACTCTTTGAATTCTGTTTTGATGGTCAAATGACATTATTTATGTTCTGAAAGTACTTTGTCAAGTAAAATTCTCCATCAGTGAAAATACCAGTAAAATAATAATAAGCATTATCAGAGTTGCAATGTCCTCTGACATTTAAATATGTAGTTTGTGCCAGACACTTTGTTAAAGGCTTTCTAGGAATCCTCTCACTGTGCTACATGGTATTATCATCTTGTCATCTGACTAAATAGGAAGTTGTGAAACTTAGATTAAATATCTTGACCGAGGTCTGTCAGGCACCCACACTTGTGCTTTGACTTCCAAACCCACCATGACTATAATGACGCTAACTACCCATTCAGGTTCTATGTTTGCACGTATTTCATTAAGGTGATCTTGCTTGTCTCGTATTTTACTGACTAATTCACCCACCAGCTCACCATAATTTAATACGTGTTCTCTACAAGCAGGACATGCATAAAGACATGAGGAAATAATTAACAAAATAGAACATTAAAGCTTTAGTTCCAGGGTGATGGAATTTACACAGTGAAGAAATGCTATAGAACATTTAAAAAACAATATGAAAACTAATACAAATTTACGTAAGCTGAATGATATGTAATTAATCCCTGATGAGTGGAAAAAGAAAATTATTCTCATAATCACATAAACCTTAAAAGCTCCTTAACTTAGATGACCCATTGTTTCCTTTATAAAACTATTCCCTTTTTACTATGATGTCTGTGGAATTATAGTCCTGTGCATTGGTCCACAGGCCTATGAAATTTCTAGAACTTCCACTGTCCAGTGTAGTAGCTGCTGTTCCCATGTGGCTATTTAAAAAATATTTAAATTAGTTCAAATAAAATTTTAATAAATTCAGTTCCATCACACTAGCTACTTACGAAATACTCAACAGCCATATTGGCTAGTGGCCATGATACAGGATAGTGCAGATGAAATACCATCAGCTCAGGAAGCTGTACCAGATGGCTCTCTCTCCGCTTTGATATGGCAGGGCCCAGGGGACTTTCGCATTATATATAGTAATCTCACCAGAGGATTTGCTGGCATATTTAGGGTTGAAACTGTTTGTTGATCAACAGAACAGAAGATTAAAGCATCAAGATTTGGAGAATTATCCTCGCCAGACTGTCTCATGCGAATGGGTGAAAGCCTGGAACACACCAGGACCAGGACTGTGCTCCCCAGTGCATCGTCCTTGCACAGAGGCATGAAAGAAGTGGGAAGGAAAGAGCAGACTGACAGCTCTGGCCAGAGCAGGCAGAATGCTTCAGAAAGCTTTTTACACAGATGAAGTGCCCTGAGCAAAAAAACAGAGAATCGTGGAAAGGCCTCTGACCTGGCTGTGGGATAGGATAATTTCAGAGTAAAAACAGTATTGAGGATTAGAACTAGATTGAAATTGTAAAGGGTCTGTGTTCCCTACAATGTTTTAGTTTCTCCATCAGGAATCAGGCAGCCATCAGAAGTCTTCAGGCTGTGGTGTGACACGGTTAGAGTAGATTCATGTTCAGGATGGTGGTTAAGGCACGGGTGGGAAGAGTGACACAGGGTAGAGGGTGAGAAACAACTGGGTTTTCCCTTTCTTGTATTATTGTGCTTTAGCCATCAATCATAACACCTTACAGTTCAAAATCAGAATGACTTTACAATCATCTTCTGATTTTCTGACATTGAATGAAAACGACACTAGAAGAATAAATTACAGTAGTGCCTTGTTAGCTATGGACTGATAAAATGGGCTTTTAGTGAGACTTGAAAAATTGAATCATCTGTTGAAGGAACAGCAAAGAATTTGAAAGTTGCTTAAATCCATTTGTGGACACATTTATAATATTTATAATGCTATTAATTATTTTATAAGATCAAGAAATGAAAGAGTTAAAATTAGGTACCATTTTCAGGGTGAAAATAAAAGGGGAAGATAAGAAGAGGTGGGAAATGAGCCAGGTACCCTAAATGACCAGATTTGGTTCATTTTGGAAACAAGATCTGATTAAATGAGGGACAAACTCTGCCCTCCATTTTTCCCACTTTACTAATTTGGTCCTGAGTTAATAAGTGAAGATGTGCTGGAGATCAAGTCTCCCCCACTGAGCCTTGACTTCAGCCTGTGTGTTCTGGGTTGTGTCTGGCCCGGGGAAATGGGTCCAGTCCACATAGAAGGAGAGGCCTCCACTCTTCCCAATAAAGACTGGAGGGAGAGGAAGAGGGGCGTAGCTCTATTCAAGTCTGAAACATTTACTGTAAAGTCAGGAGTTCATCTAGGAAGTCAGCCTGACATTTTCTCCAAGGTTTGGAGATGGGCTGCACTTTCAGTGGGAGAGCCCCTCCAGGGCTTTCCCCAGCGACCCTCACTCACCTTCAAGGCTTCAGTGCAGACAGGCCAGCTCCTGTAACCTCCCTGACAGGCACCCTCCAACAGTCATATCTGCATCACAAAAGCACACATGAAAAGGAAGTGTTTTGTGCTTCCGTGTAACTGTCCTATTACTCGGCCCTATTTTAGGTATTCAGTTAATTCTAGTTTTGTGTCTACACTAGTTAAAGCCTAATATATATATATATATATATATATATATATATATATATATATATATTTTTTTTTTTTGCAGTTTTTGGCTGGGGCTGGGTTTGAATCCATCACCTCCAGCATATGGGGCCAGTGCCCTACTCCTTTGAGCCACAGGTGCCACCCAAACCTAACAATTTTTAATGACTGTTCTAGAAAGTGTTGAAAAACAAACAACAAAAGTGAACATCTGTTTCTATCATACTGGGGTCGAATCAGTAAATGTGTAATTGGTACTAGACTTGTAATTCCACTGTAAACAATAAAAATTTGAAGAAAAAGTATAAAATATCTGCTTTCAGACATTATAAAGGAAGTGTCACAGATCCATGATCCCTGAGAAAAGGGAAATAGATAAGGTAAGCCCTGTAATCAACCCAGCTTTCTGCCTGGAAGCACTTTCAAAATGAACTGAAGCTCAAGGAGGAGGAAACTCCAGCAAAAGCACCGAGGTTGTGTTCTGAGAAGACAGAGAAAATTGAGGAGGAAGCTGAAAAACTAGAGTTTACAGGACAGAGAACTAGAGAGTAGGGAGCCACGCAGGCAAAGAGCTGTAGAGATCTCCATGGGATCTCTGAGTTTGCTCCTACAGACTAGGATGCATGTGAAGAAACTCCAGAAGCCAGTAGAGAACAACTGGGGAGCTGCAAATATTGAGGGACAATTCCCCATTGTTCTCTCCCATTTCTAGATAACACTGACTACATTTGTTCCAGACTACTTTTTTCCCAAAGATATTTGTATTGTAAAGAGCCTTGGAAGATGGAGCCACTGTCTTCCTCTAGAGCAGCGGTTCTCAACCTGTGGTCATGACCCCTTTGTAACAATGAAAATACATCTTGCATATCAGATATTTACATCACGATTCATAACAGTAGCAAAATTACAGTTATGAAGTAGCAACCCAAATAATTTTATGGTTGGGGTCACCTCCACATGAGGAACTGTACCAAAGGGTCAAGGCATTAGGGGACATTAGGAAGGTTGAGAACCACTGGCCTAGAGCAAAGGGCAGGCATCTAAATGCCCATTACAAAAGCTCAAGCTCTGTAAACTCAGGATTCCCTCCAGCACCACAATGCACAGCACGCATAGGTATTGCAACGTAGGAACTGGGGCTTAGGCCATATCTTCTGCCAAAATTCTTGCTGCTACAGCAAGGTAGTTTGCTATCCTGGAAAGAGGGCAAGAGTTCAAACTCTACATAGCATCTGACAGTTTTAGTGAGGAGGACGGGATACAGACAGAGAGGTAGTTTTCTGGAAAACAAAGGATGCAAGCCTCGTGGGCCAAATATTGGGATTTGAGAGAAATTCATAGGAACTAGTAGCTGTCTTTTTCTGTTGGGGGGGGGGGGGCGCTGTAACAAAATACCGTAGACTGGGTGGCTTATAAACAAAAGAATGGATTTCTCACAGTCTGGAGCCTGAGAAGTCTAAGATCAAGACACTGGCAGATACAGTGTCTGGTGAGAGCCCACTTCCTCTCAGACGTCCTTCTCACTCTGACCTCAGGTGGGAGAAAGGTGGTGGGTATCTCTCTAGCCTCTATATAAGGTCCCTAATTCCATTCCTGAGATCTCTGCCCCCACAAGCTAATTACCTGCCAAAGTCTCCACCTTCTAATGCTGTCAACTTGGGGATAAGGATTTCAACATATGAATTTCAGGAGACATAGCATTCAGTTGCTATTGCAGTAGCAAACATGTTGACCAAATTGTACGAGCAATTGTATGTACTGGTCAACTGAGCAGTACACAGTTCTTCTCCTTTATTGCTTCTTATCAGTAAAGAGTTGTGGAGGTGGAAGTAGGCTGGGTAGGCTCAAGTACAGCTGTCCTGGTTGTTGCTAACTCTACTTTGAGGAGATGGGAGGGTGTTCCTCACCAATCTTGGACTCAGCCTCAGGTCTGTCCTATTGTAACAGTTAGTACTATTATTCATTGTGGAGCAACTGGATAACCATATGGGGAAACATTAACCTTGACATTACCGATGACAGTCATAAAATGAACAAACGTATCAACTAAAGCTATAAGACTTTTAGAAAACAACATAAGGTAACATCATTGAGATTTCAAGGATAGGAAATGGATTCTTAAGACACACAAAAAGGAACTATAAGGAAATTAATTTGGCTTTTTCATCAAAATCAAATTCTACTACACTTTGAAATATATTGTTAAGAAAACAGAAATCCAAGTCCATGGGGGTGAGGGTATGTTTGCAGTACATATATAGCTGAAGATAAATATCTAGAATATATAAAGAACTATTCAACAGAGTTTAAAGAAGACAAAAATCCAATTTAAAATAGACAAAGGATGTGAATAGACAACAAAAGAAGAAAATATGCAAATAATCAGTAATCAAATTAAAATATTCTCATCAAAAATAACAAATCAAGGGGGAGGAGACAAGATGGCTGACTGAAGCCAGCTTTCCACAGAGGTTCCTGTCCAGAAGGAGAGTTAAAGGACAAAAATTTAGCAAGTAACCTGGTGCATTTGAGCTGCACTAAGAGAGAAGGTTGAAGAATGCACGTCAACCCCACTGAGGCAAGCTGCGACCACAAGGATACAAACAAAAGGTACAAAATCCATCACCAAGCGGACGGGAGTACCCTCCCCCATGAGAATGGCTTGGAGTGCCCCACAAACAATTGGGAAGAGTTCAAAGGTCCTCCCACTACACTGCATGGGAGAGACCCTCTAATAACTGGACCTGCCTCCCCTACTAGGGTGCCATGGCATTTTCCTGCCAGGCAAAAGACTGTGTGGAACTGTGTATTCTCTGCCTGCAACTCTGACCTCCCAGCACTCCCCTCCACTCACACTGAGGTCTGGAGGCCAGTCCCCCAAGAATTCAGAGTCTTGGGTGATTTCTTGAGGGGTGTGGATGGTGCCTGGACTGCAGCTGGTCAGCGCTGGCTCTGGGGCATGGGAGTGAGGAGAGGACTGTCGGATGAGAGGGAACCGCACTGGAGCAGTGGTTCCCTGAGACACGGTGAGGCAGCTGTCTTTTGGCGACAACATGGGCAGGCATAAAACTCTGTATTCTCTGCCTGCAACTCTGGGCTGCCAGTGCTCCCATCTGCTCTCATTCTGAGATCTGGAGGCCTGTGCCCCAGGAGTCCAAACTCTTGGATTATTGCTTAAGGGGTGTGGATAGTGCCAGGGCTACAGCTGGTCAGTGTAGACTCTGGGGCGTGGGAGCAGGGAGAGGACGGTTGGCTGGGAGGGAGCCACACCGGAGCAGTAGTTCCCTGAGGCATAAAACAGCATTCCTCTTTTGGCAGCAATACGGCTCACTACTAGATATTCTGAAGCCACACGCCCTGTCTCCCTGGGTAACCAGAGACTGTGCGGACTGAGACAATTGATTTGGACCTTTTGAACTGAGCCAATCACCTGAGGACAAATCAGGTAGTGCTCTGGGTACGCGGTTGTAGGAAGGTTTAAATTTCCTTTTCCAATTGTTGCCTGTGGTGGGCGGGGTGACTTAATTGCTGATATTTCTCCACAGCTGAGACTTCAATCCAGAGTATCTGTTTCACTAGGGTCAAACAGAAATCAGCTGAAAACAAGATGAAACCTCTTAGCCCCACCACACCAGACAGGGCTCCAGTTTATCAGGCCACAACACTGTACGGGCCCTCAGCAAAGCCCCAGGGGAAAAATCAAAGGGAGTAAAACAACCATGGGGTGGAATCAATGGAAAAAATGTGGTAATGTGAATAACCAAAATAGACCACCACCACCCTGCAAAGAAAGATATGGCAGATGTAATTGAAGATTCCATTCATAAACAACTGGCTGAGATGTCAGATATCAAATTCAGAATTTGGATTTCAGACAGGATTAATAAACTGGAATTAGGAATTTGAGGAGAAATTCAAAAGTTGTCTCAAGAATTTAACAAATTTAAAGATAAAACCACCAAAGACTTAGACTACTGAAGAAAGAATTTGCAGCCCTGAAAAATATAGTAGAATCCCTCAGTAACAGAGTGGAGCAAGCAGAAGAAAGGATTTCAGACATTGAAGACATAGCCTTTGAACGCTCCCAAACTCTCAAAGAGGAAGAGAAATGAAGAGCAAAAATGGATCATTCTCTCAGAGAGCTCTGGGATAATTTGAAGAAGGCCAATATCTGACTCACTGGAGTCCCTGAAACCAATCAAGTCACCTCACTAGGCTAGGAGGCCCTTCTGCATAAAATTATGAAAGATAATTTTCCAGACATGCCTAGAGATTCTGAAATTCAGAATGCAGACAGCTTCGGAACCCCAGCATGACTCAATCCCAATAAGACATCCCCCAGGCATACCATAATTAAGTTCACTAAAGTTGATATGAAGGAGAAAATTCTCAAAACAGCCAGATGAAAGAAAGACATTACCTACAAAGGGAAGAATATTAGAATGACTGCATATCTCTCTGTGGAAAATTTTCAGGCCAGAAGAGGGTAGTCATCAACTTTTAATCTCCTAAAACAAAATAAATTTCAACCCCAGATCCTGTATCCAGCCAAACTGAGCTTCATTTATGATGGAGAAATTAAATACTTTAATTACATTCATATGTTGAAGAACTTTGCCATAACCAAATCAGCACTTCAGAACATTCTCAGACCTATCCTCCATAATGACCAACCCAATCCTCCACCACAAAAGTAAACTCACTCAGAAACTTTTGATGAAACTCCAACTTCCACACTGGTGAAAGGATAAAAAATGTCAACTGGATTTTTGAAAAATTCGATACTGAAAATTTTACCAGACTTATCAATATTCTCCATTAGTGTGAATGGCTTAAACTGTCCTCTAACGAGGCATAGGTTAGCTGACTGGATACAAAAATTCAGGCCAGATATTTGTTGCATACAAGAATCACATCTTAACTTAAAAGATAAATATAGACTCAGGGTGAAAGGATGGTCATCCATATTTCAGGCAAATGGTAATCAGAAAAAAGCAGGTGTTGCAATTTTATTTGCAGATACAATAGGCTTTAAACCAACAAAAGTAAGGAAAGACAAGAATGGTCACTTCATATTTGTTAAGGTTAATACTCAATATGATAAGATTTCAATTATTAATATCTATGCACTCAACCAGAATGCACCTCAATTTATAAGAGAAACTCTAACAGACACGAGCAACTTGATTTCCTCCAGCTCCATAATAGTTGGAGATTTCAACACTCCTTTGGCAGTGTTGGATTGATCCTCCAATAAGAAGCTGATCAAAGAAATCTTAGATTTAAACCTAACCATCCAATAATTGGATTTAGCAGACATCTACAGAACATTTCATCCCAACAAAACTGAATACACATACTTCTCATCAGCTCATGGAACATACTCCAAAATCTACCACTTCCTAGGTCACAAGTCTAACCTCAGTAAATTTAATGGAACAGAAATTATTTCTTGCATCTTCTTGGACCACCATGAAATAAAAATTGAGCTCAATAACAACAGGAATCTGCAAACTCATACAAAAACATGGAAGTTAAATAACCTTATGTTGAATGATAGCTGGGTCAGAGATGAGATCAAGAAGGAAATTGCCAAATTTATGGAACAAAATGACAATGAAGACACGAATTACCAGAACCTCTGGGATATTGCAAAGGCAGTCCAAAGAGAGAATTTTATAGCACTGCATGCCTTCCTCAAGAGAACAGAAAGAGAGGAAGTTAACAACTTAATGGGACATCTCAAGCAACTGGAAAAGGAAGAAAATTCTGACCCCAAACCAAGTAGAAGAAAAGAAATAATTAAAATTAGAGCAGAATTAAATGAAATTGAAAACAAAAAAATTATACAACAGATCAATAAATCAAAAAGTTGGTTTTTTGAAAAGATCAATAAAATAGATAAACCATTGGCCAACCTAATCAGGAAAAAGGGTGTAAAATCTCTAATCTCATCAATCAGAAACAACAAAGACAAAATAACAACAGACCCCTCAGAAATTCAAAAAATTCTGAATGAATACTACAAGAAACTTTATTCTCAGAAATAATAAATAATAAATCTGAAGGAAATTGACTGATACTTGGAAGCACATCACTTTCCAAGACTTAGCCACAATCAAGTGGAAATGTTGAACATGCCCATATCAAGTTGTGAAATAGCATCAACCATACAAAACCTCCCCAAAAAGAAAAGCCCGGGACCAGATGGTTTCATGTCAGAACTCTACCAAACCTTTAAAGAGGCCAAGAACACAGTAAGTAAAGCAAGAAAACAGCCCTCTGAATGGGAGAAGATATTTGCAGGTTATGTATCCGACAAGGGTTTAATAACCAGAATCCACAGAGAACTAAAACTTATAAGCAAAAAAAGAACAAGAGATCCCATAGCAGGCTAGGCAAGGGATCTGAGGAGAATCTTCTCTGAAGAAGACAGACGTGAGGCCTACAGACATATGAAAAAATGCTCATCATCTTTAATCATCTGAGAAATGCAAATCAAAACTACTTTGGGATATCATCTAACTCCAGTAAGATTAGCCTATATCACAAAATCCCAAGACCAGAGATGTTGGCATGGATGTGGAGAAAAGGAAACACTTCTACACTGCTGGTGGGAATACAGATTAATACATTCCTTTTGGAAAGATGTATGGAGAACATTTAGAGGTCTAAAAACAGATCTGCCATTCAATCCTATAATTTCTCCACTTGGCATATACACAGAAGACCAAAAATCTCACCATAACAAAAATATTTGTACTGGAATGTTTATTGCAGCCCTATTCATAATTGCTAAATCATGGAAAAAATCCAAGAGTTCATCGATCCATGAATGGATTAATAAATTGTGGTATATGTACATACACCATGGAATATTATGCAGCCTTAAAGAAAGATGGAGACTTTACCTCTTTCATGTTTACGTGGATGGAGGTGGAACATATTCTTCTTAGCAAAGTATCTCAAGAATGGAAGAAAAAGTATCCAATGTACTCAGCCCTACTATGAAACAAATTTATGGCTTTCACATGAAAGCTATAAGCCAGTTACAACCTAAGAATAAGGGGAAGGGGGAAAGGGAGGGGAGGTGGGCAGAGGGAGGGGGATTGGTGTGATTACACATGCAGTGCATCTTACAAGGCTATATGTGAAACTTAGTAAATGTGGAATGTAAATGTCTTAGCACAATAACTAAGAAAATGCCTGGAAGGCTATGTTAACCAGAGTGATGAAAATGTGTCAAACAGTCTATGAAACTAGTGTATGGTGCCCCATGATCACATTAATATACACAGCTATGATTTAATAAAAAAAAAAATGCAGATCAAATTTATAATGAAATATCACCACACACCAGTGTTAATGAGGATGTGTAGCAATTGGAAAATATGTATCCGTGCAAAGACCTTTTTCATATGAATGAATGTTTATAGCAGATTTACTCATAATAGACTTAAGTTAAAAACAACTCAAAAGTTCTTCAACAGGTAAATAGGTAAGCAAATTGTACTATATCCATGGAAGGAAATACTTCCCAAGAAATAAAACGAAACAAACTACTAACACCTGAGAAAACACAGATTAATCTCTAAAACATGCACCTAAGATTTTTAAAAGCCAGAATCAACAAAAGAGATCATTCCATAGATTTTGTTGTGCAAAATTTTAGTACAGGCACAATGTATTTATAGTGGAAGAAAGCACATCCCCAGTTTGCCTGGATCTGGGATTGAGGGGGAAAAGACTACAAAGGGGTAAAATGCAACTTTTGAGATGGCTAGTCTTTTTTAAGTTTTAGAATTTTTAATTGGAAAATAAAAATTGTATATCTGCAAGGTGTACAACATGCTGATTTGATATATTACACATTGTGTAATGATTACATAATCAAATCAATGCATTCATTACCACCCAAATTAAATTTCTAGAACTTACTCATTTTATAACTGGGAGTTATACTCCTTGACCAATATCTCCTCTGTCTCAGAAGCAGAGTAGCCCCAGGCAGCCACCATGCTACTCTCTGCTAGTTCAACCTCTATACCCTCTCTATATAAGGGAGATCATACAGCATTTGTCTTTGTCTTGTTTATTTCACTTAGAATAATGTCCTTCAAGTTCATCCATGTTGTTGCAAATGACACTATTTTCCCCTTTTTTGATAGCTGAATAATAATCCCATTGTGTATGTATATGGCACATTTTCTTTGTTTATTCACACTGACGGACACTTAGGTTGCTCCCATACCTGCCTTCTGTGAATAGAGGCATGATCAACCTCAGATGCAGATATCACTTTGATGGCTATTCTTCACTGTGATGGGAGAGATATTTGTCAAAGCTCATCAGGCTGTACACTTAAAATGAGTGCATTTCAGTAGATGCAAATGACACCTCAGTACAAATGATTTAAAAAGAAAAGATCTACAAGTTAAAAACAAAGATCAACATGGTATGTCAAAATGACCATGACCATCTTGCATAGGGCTCTTATACCAGAAGTTGGTAGTTTAAGATACATGCTTGAGATAAAAGGAATATGTAAAAACTGAACCAAACCAAACCATTATCCCATAGTTATATGTGTGCATGTTACACACACCCCATACGCACCAAAGAACAGAATTTTGTTCTTTTTGTTAACCTTTTCCATGAGCAGTAACTGTTTTGAAACCAGAACTTCTAAATCAGGATTGCATTTTTAGCCTTCAGGTTGTTTGGTTTCAAATTACTTACTTAAAAAAAAAATTTGGTAATACTTTCTAAGCAAAACTAGAATGGAGTTTTAAAAAGTCAAATCTTACAGACATTTGTAGACCTTCACATAGAAGTGTGCCTTGCAGACTTGAGCTCCTTAGCCTTCACTCTGGCTGCTGCCCACTGAGATGCATTGCTCCTCATGCCACAACAAAATTGGGGTGGGGACAAACACCTCCCGGTGGCTTCTCATTGGCAATGACTGAGTACAGCAGACTTTCTAAGGTGGCCTGCACTTGAGAGCTGTAGGACCTGGCCAACTTTAGGCCAATTTTGGCTTAAAGACACCCTAAGGACCTTTCTGGATGTACATTAGACTTCATGGCAGTCCAGGATATTTTACCCAACCTTCCTTCCTTAATCTCCTTCTGGAAGCATCAGATTTACATCACATCTGAATGGCTCTCTCAGCCCCACTCTACCCCAGCTCCCTCCCCATTTTCTCCCATAGGTGTTTTCCTCAGGAAAATCCTTTCAAGATTAACTATCTTTGTGTCAGCTTCTTGGAGAACCTGAACAAATCCACAGCCCTACATTTGATTTCTTTTGTAACTATTAAGGCCGACTAATGGCTCTTATGCTCTTATATTTTTCCCATTGCATTTTGTCTTGAGGATTTAAGGGTAATTGTTCCAATGCATGATAGTATTTTTGAGTCTTATTCCATTATATTTTACATATATCATCTTTCCCATCATTATGACTGCCAAAAATGTGATGAGTAATTATTATATGTCTTCTTCAGATTGTGAATAGAAAGATTAAACCATAGCTGCTAAATGACAGGCCCTTTTGGTAATGCAATCAAAACCTGTAATAGGCCTGACAGTATGAAGAAGTCCATATGTTCATAAATTGAATTAATATTGAACAATTAAAGATATTAAATTATATGTAGTGAGAAGAAGGAGTATCTTGCAATCAAACTGTACAGTATTTTATACACAGGAGGAGCTGATGACCACTATTACAAAGACAGCATGATATTCTAGAAATGTAAAAAGGAATACTTCAGATGAGTAATCTTTCATTGTTTGCTTTAGAAACAAGTTGTGCAGTTCTTCTGCTTTTGATAAAATTAGAGTGGGAAGTACAACATAAAAACTTCAACTCTTAAAGCAGCAAGAACCACTCAGTAAATGAAAGAACTTTCAGAAACCATGGTAAGTGGATAATCTTAAATAAAGATTTGGTGGTCTATTTCACTGTGTATGTAATAGGTGAGAAAAAAGCACTTGGTGTGATCGGCACCCTTCTGGACCCCTGGAAGAGCTGTGCCAGGACCCACGATCAACACCCTCCCACCTCCAGAAGAGCTGCATCTGGGCCATGATGGGCACCCTCCCGGACCTCCAGAAGAGCCACGCTGTTACCCGCCATCCGCACCCTCCTGGACCTCCATAAGAACTTTGCCCTCCTGGGCGCTGATAAGACCTGTGCTGGGTCCCACCTGATGGGCTGCCCTACACCCTAACCAGGAACTTTGGGAGCCGTGCAACACCGTGTCCTCCCTTCCATGCCCTCCTTGCCTCCACACCTGCCCACTCATCTATCAGGGACTCTGGTAGCTGTGTGCCCTCCAGAGCCCTCCCTGCATCTGCACGGAGCCCTTCTGGCCAGAGACTGCTGGAGCCTTGGGCCCTCTGTGCCAAAGTCACTGGGCGCCAGGCACTCCCAGAACCGTGTGCACCCCCCCCCTTCATGTTGCTGGATCTGGGTGTGCCACACTCCAGAGCTGCTCCCACAACCAGAATTCCCTAGCTGGGGAAGCCCCAGAGGTGCTACACAGGGTCACTCCCTACAAAGATCTAGCAACAATAGAGGGATCCCACTGGGGTCTAATCTTGGAGAGACACCTCCCCAACTCTGCAGAAGGCCAGAGACAATGGTGAAAAACAATCATGAGGTAAAATCAAGGAAAATACTCTGGCAATATGAATAATCAGAGTAGATCAACTCCCCCAAGGAAGAATGGGGCAAACACAGCACAAGATCCCATGCACAAATGGCTGAGATGTCATAAATCGAATTCAGAATATGTATAGCAAATAAAATCGAAT
>CAUYPK010109080.1:0-57596 GCA_963574355.1 Loris lydekkerianus
AATAGGACCGTCATTTATTTAAAAAAAAAATTATTAGTAATATAAATGTAGAATATAAATGTCTTAACACAATAACTAAGAAAATGCCAGGAAGGCTATGTTAACCAGTGTGATGAAAATGTGTCAAACGGTCTATAAAACCAGTGTATGGTGCCCCATGATCACATTCATGTACACAGCTATGATTTAATAATAAAAAAAAATTATTACACAATGCTTTAAAAAAAAAAGAAACAAGAATACATCACAGATTTTTATTTCAATATAAATAAATGCACTAACTATGTTCAATAATTATGTTACTAAATATTTAAGGTTTATAGAGTGTCTTATTGCCTCAATGTTTTAAACAATTCAAAGTGACAAAAAGTATGTAACATGTTCTCTAATTGAGTTGCCTGATCCATTATGGTAACTAACATTTTCACAGGCATAGGCTGTTGAACTTAATCCTCCTAGAAACCATATGAGTTATGTAGTATCCATATTCTACCCAAAAGAAAACGGGTTCAGGGAGAATGAAGTCACTTGGCAAGATCACATGTGTCTTAAGAAGGAGAGTTGGAGATCCTATCAAGGCAGTCTGCCTCCGAAGAATTATGTCTCCTAGAACAAAACTCCCCAGGCTAGACATAGTCCCTAGTGGCTGCCCTGCAATGTGTGAAGGCCATTAAGTCCACACATCCTTCCTATAACCAGTGAAAGAAAGAGTGAGATGTGGCTCCAATTGTGGGACTGTCCCTTTCCCTCTTCTGACTTATTTTTTCCACTATGGACAAGCACTTTACATTCCCCAGCTCTTAGCATATTCTGCACAAATGGGCACTTTCCATCCCCTGATTCTTGGCATATTGTGGTACAAACTTAATTTAATCAGAAAGCTCTGGTAAAATATAAAAATACTCATAAGGAGTGTATCCCTATTCTTGTACACACTATTAATCCATGGCAAAAGAAAGTGAATTCAAGTCATGAACTAAAATGGTATCTGAAAATAAATTATTGAGTCTAGAACCATCAATTGATGGTCTATTAAATGTGATAACTTTTATTTTCAATTTCAGATCAATAAAGTCTCAGGATGCTTATGCTGTTCAGTAATATATTTTTGGCTGGCTACATAGTGAGAAAATATGTCATTTGTTAAGTCTTCCCAGAATAGTTGCTGAAAAATCTTTAATTTCTGATTTTTTTTTTTTTTTTTTTTTTTTGAGACAGAGCCTCAAGCTGTTGCCCTGGGTAGAGTGCTGTGGCATCACAGCTCATAGCAACCTCCAACTCCGGGGCTTAAGCGATTCTCTTGCCTCAGCCTCCCAAGTAGCTGGGACTACAGGTGTCCACCACAACGCCCAGCTAATTTTTTGGTTGCAGTTGTCTTTGTTGTTTGGCAGGCCCAGGCTGGATTCAAACCCGCCAGCTCTGGTGTATGTGGCTGGCACCTTAGCCGCTTAAGCTACAGGTGCAGAGCCTAATTTCTGATTCTTTCTGTGTAAGTTCTGTAAGAATCAACTGATTTTGAAATGACGAATGGTCAAATTAACTATAAATTTTGTATGATAAGATGATGTTGTTCAAAGCCATTCAATCATCACTCTTAGCATGATATGATTTGTGGCAAATATCTTTACATTTAACAAAGTTCATCAGTTTTATTTACACCTTGAAATAACAATAAGGCTTTACCGTTCAGCATTGTAAAACCGTTAGCTGGTTGCTGCCCTTTCCTGGTTTGCAAGGGTACGGCAAATCACAGCTCATGGTTAGCTGTCGAAGCTGTGAAGATCTCCACTTGGAATGCATCATGCCAAATAATGTGCATTTGTGAAGGTCAACGAGGCAGCCCTCCGAAATCACTCTTCTTTACCCCAGAGGCTGTGCCCTATTTATTATGTGTTGCCATTTCCCAAATGAAATCAGGTTCACCAGAATTTCCCATTTGTTCTTTCAATATCATCTTACATATATCTAAGTGGTCAGTGTGTCCTTATGGCAAATAAAACTCATGTGGTCAGCAAGTAGATATTTTCACTAGTTTCCACATATATCTGAAACATATGAAACAGAATTAAGAGGTCAGAGTGAGGCAAACGTCACAAAGATGACAAATACGTAATGGGCCCCACATCAAATGCATGCTGTAAAACCAAATTGCAAAATCCTCTGTGCTCTCAAAACTTAGTTTTTAAGAGCATCATCAGTAGGTTTTTTAAAATCATAAATGGATAAATCTTATTTTTATCATGATGCTGCCTTGCAGAAGCTCTACAGCCACTTTTATTGTCTGCTTATTCTAAAGTGTGAATATGTCGTTCCCTCCGGGACACATTCGCAAAGGATGTTTAGTATTTCAACAGGTGTGGTAAAAACTGGACTGTGGGATGACTGAGCCTTTCCATTTGACGTTCACCATGATGTTTATGCTTCCAGGCTCCATGGTCCTCCAGCACAGCATAGCCAGCACCAAACCGTACCATTTTCTCTTCCTTAAGGATGCTTGTAAAGATGGATAACTAAACCGGGAATCCCATCCAAATTTCCCTGCTTTGAATTCAGTACATTAATGTGGAACAAAAGACAGAGATATAATTTGTAGAGTTTGTAAACATGTGGTTATGTGACACTGAATGAGAAAATGAGATTTTTCTTTCTTTTTTTTTTTTTTTTTTTTTTTGCTAAAAAAAAAAAAATGATTTCATGTGTAGCCCATTCCTTTCCCACAGGTGCTCAAAATCATCAACTGAGATCTTGAATGAAACTGCCTTTCCCATGAACCCTTTTCCCTCTATATTTAAATCTATTGCAAAGTTGTTGTAAAAAAAAGTCATTTAATCACATCATCTTCTTTCTTAAGAATTCAAGGAAAAAGTGTGTATATCGTCTTATTAAAAAGAACATAGAAAGCATTTTGTATATACTTAAGTTTTGAAAGAATCTCATATAAAATAGAAATTAATTTATATATTTTTTCTTATAGTTGTTTACTAAGCTCAGAGAAAAATAAGTGGTACATGGATATTATGATATACATTTTAAACCTTATTCCAGATGTCACTTTTTTTCTGCCCCTTTTTGGGGGTCATATTTTAGAAACCCTTGTAAGTGGTCTAAAATTCTTTCTGGGCTATTGTGGTGGCACAAATTTAAAAACTGAAAACAAGTTAAAAAAAGCAGAAGCAAATTCTCCATATAAAATCAATGATATTAATAAAAAATATATAATAATGTTAGCTAATATCAAATGTGAAAAGCTTACTGTTCTCCATGCTATATGTAATATATATACAATATATGTGTGTGCATATTTAAAAAAGCTCTAAATTGCTTTATAGAGGGCTACATGAAAGTGTATAAAAACAGCACACATATGGTTAAGCCTCAGAGTTACATGAACATAAATTGACAAAGTGATTAGCTGTCAGACTTTAAAAACACATTTCTAAGTCTCTGAACACTGTGGGCACTTCCAACATGCTAAAGAGGCATAGGACTCTTGCACTATTTGTTTTCTCTGCCTGGAGCATTCTCCCTCCACACGTCTGTCGGTTTGGTACTATTTGCTCCTTAAGTGTTTGCTGGGTCACCTTCTCTATGAGGTCTGTCCCGACCACTTTATTTACAGTGCAAGCTGCCCTCCACATATTTCTCCAAATCCTTCACATTCTGTTCTATCTTTTCTTGTTTACATGTATTTTTCTTTTTCAAATATAACAGTTACTAACAAGTAAATAAACTGTGTTTATTGTTTCTATCTTTTGTCCTCCAACTAGAATGAGAGGCTTACGTGCCCAATCTTCGTTTTGTTCATCATTGAATCTCAAACTCCTAAAACAATGCTCATATAATGCATCCAATAAACATTTGGCAGAGACCAGGGTGATGGGCTCACACCTGTAATCCTAGCACTTTGGGAGGTCAAGGTGGGAGGATAGCTAGAAATCAAGAGCTTGAGACTAGACTGAGCAAGAGCAAGACTTAGCCTCTACAAAAACCAGACAAATTAGCCAGGCATGGTTGCATGCATCAATAGTCCTAGCTACTCAAGAGCCTGGAGCAGGAGGATCAACTGTAGCCTAGGAATTTGAGGTTGTGGTGATCTATGATGATGCCACTGAATTGTTTCAAGTTATTTTTATTCTTATGTCAGAAACCTCACTCACCATTGTCTCAGCTATCCATATAATTTTCTATTTTATTTCAACAACTACTATGTTAGCATAAAGCATTCTCCCCAGTTTCATACAATACACCGTAGCCTTCTGATGGCTCTCTGTGCTTTTAGAAATGTGTTTTTACTTTGATGCATTATGAATATTATTTCTAGATAAGACTGTAAAAAATGCCACATTATTCTTGGGTCTTCCCTGCTCAGAACTCTAATTGTTCCATATTATCTTTTGGATAAATTTTAGACTCTTCACTGGAGAATTCAAGAAGCATTGACATTTCAGCTTATCTAATTTTCCGAACGTATGTCCACTATTCTCTAACTGGACACCTGAATTTCATCAACTCGGCTGCTCCCCCATCTCCTGAACTTGACCTTCTGCCTGCCCTGCCTTTGCCCTGGTGCAGTCTCCTTCCCGCTGAGATTCCCCATTACTTACCTACCAAACCAAATGGTCTAGCTCAGTGTCCTGCCAGCTTCAGTGGAACACTCCTTGCTCTTCGAAGTCAGTTGTATTCATTTTTAGCCAGTTTGAAACATTTGTATTTCAGAGTTTTTAATCTTAAACTATATGATATTGTTATAAAATACTCAGGGAAAATTTAAGTGCCTTAAGCATAGAAATTATAGCTTATACTTCTTAATGTATTTTCCAGAGTACTTAGTACAATGTTGCAAGCATAATAGATTATGGTAAAAAATGTTCCTTTATTAAATAAACAAATAAGGGCCAAGGAAGGGGAAGGGAGGGGGGAGGTTAGGGTGGAAGGAGGGTAATGGGTGGGGCCACACCTACCGTGCATCTTAGAATGGGTACAGGGGAAACTTACTAAAGGGAGAATACAAATGTCTACATACAATGACTAAGAAAATGCCATGAAGGCTACGTTGAACAGTTTGATGAGAATATTTCAGATTATATATGAAACTAGCACATTGTAACTAGCACTAATGTATACAGCTATGATTTAACAATAAAAAAAAAGAAAGAAAGAAAAAAAAAGGAAAGAAACATCACAATTTATGCTAACATAGTAACAAGGGAAGGTTCAATATTATAGAAAGTAAAAATTGTCAATATAAAAGCAATTTGTTGATTGCTTTGATCATTAATTTTGATTATTAATTTATTTTTATTAAATATTACATTTATTCTTCCCAGTGATTCTGTAAGATACTCAGCATAGTTCCATTATTCTCATTTTGCAGCTAAGAAAAACATAGAGGCTCAGAAAGATTAAGCTGGTTACCCAAGGCCATGCAACTGTCTAGCAATGTTATCAAAGACTTCAACTCTAGTCTTTAGAGATTTTCCAACACATCACACTACATTTCACAATAACTTTACTTGAATACACAGAAAATGCACACAAATATTAATATCTAATACATATGTGCATGCTTACAGGTAGTTTAATTGGTAAGTTTTTAATGTAAAATATTTGAAAGTTCTGACTTTTGTGGAAATCTGATTGTAATGATTTGCAAGAATGTTTTGCATAGATACATCAGCTAGCACTGGTGAGGGAAGTCCAACAATCACTGACTGACTTGGAAAAAACTCAACTAGAACAAAATGTTCAAAAGCTTTTAAAACTTCATAACTGGATCTTATGGTAGTTTTCAGAGAACTGGTGCCTACCAATTGTATAATACACTTCTGGAGTGATTATGACAGCTTATAGCTAATACATATGTTCCAGAAATTGGGCCTCGGTGAGCATGATTACTAATTAACTGTATTATATGGCAAACATTTGATTTTTCCTGTCTTAAAAATAAGACTTCAAAGCCCTTAGCTTTAATTCTGTCTAATACTTCAGCGAATCAAATATACATCCTGCTTGATTCTAATATGAAGAAATTTACATACAATGTTCAGAAATCAGATAGCCCCAAAACAGGAAGGATAGATTTGTTTTCGTCTTAGCTTTCATTTAAATTAATCCCACCCACAAAGTAAGACTCCTGTGTATCTCAAAACTTTCATAACGACCTGTGCACTTCTCTTCCTTTATTGCAAATTCAGTCTTCTAACCAGTGGGGAAAGGCATAGTTTCAGGATAGTGACTAAGGAAAAAGGTGATTTCCTAAGTATCATTTTATGTATACACACACACCCAGGCCAGGTTTATAAATACAGAAGGAAGTAAGAGTATACGGGGAGGGAGGAAGGGCAAATAAAAAAATGGACAATACAATTCTTTTTCTTCTCATCACCAATATATATATCTCTTGATCCTTTTTTTTTATAGTGATAACTGCAAAAAAATATTTTTTTCTTTATTTCAAATTAATATGAGGGTACAAATTTTTAGATTATACAGTTCTCACTTCCAAGGTAAAGTTCAGTTGTAAAAGAGCCAGCCCCTCGCCCAGGGGGCATGGCTCGCCCAGGGGTCATACACCTCACAATGTGCACCATAGGTGAGATCCCACCACATGTCCTCCATCCTTCTGCCAATCATCCTTTCCCTTACCTCTACCCTCTCCTTGCCCCTGTACTAGACTATATTCATGTTTCCTTGTTCCTGTGAGCAGGTAATTATTTACATATTGGTATTGACTATGTTGGATATTTATTTTTCCATTCTTGTGATACTTTACTAAGAAGAGAGAGTTTCAGCTCCATCCAGGTAAATGTAAAAAATGTAAAGTTTTCATCTTTTATATCTCCTGATCTTATGGTTATAAGTGATCTAAAATCTTGATTAACCATGCCTCAAAAAGGTAAAAAAAGAAATATGAATTCCATTTTGACTTAGAAATGTAGTTGATTTCTGCAATCACCACTTTATTGCTGTTTCCTTCTATTATGCATAATTTGATTTTGTTTAATTCTTAACATTTTCTATATTGTATTTCTTTCATACTTGTTGACAAATAGTTTTTCTCTATCAGGAGTTGGAATAAAACACAGTGACTTAGGTTAGCAAAAATGCAAACCAGGGTAGAATGACTGTAGAGCGGTTCGTTATGTCTAAGGCTTAATTGGTATCTATAATTACAGGTTGCTCAATTCTCCATTATTCATGTGTGGCTTATCCCTGGTTAAATGCTTGAACCTTGGGTTTCTCGGTCACCAGTCCGCTCTGCAGGCATTCCCATCCTTAGTGCTTACTCAGGGAAATCCAGCTAACTTTAATACCAATTTAAGCACAAAACCTCATTAGGAAGGTATATCGTCTGCCAAAAGAGGAAACAGAATGCATTCCGAAAGCAAATATAGAAATTTTAAAAATTATTTGCTGTTTTAGATCATTTTCTTCTCCTACATGTAACACAGATTAATATGAACAAAATGCAAAGTACTGGATCCTATTAGGTTGAAATGTATGAAGTTGCCATTTTTGTAGGTCAATGATGAGAAATTCTTGGCATGTTCATATGCCACATGCCAATAATAATATAGGATACTTTCTTTTTTTTTTTACTTTTCTCCTATGGCCCTCAATTCTTGTTGTAGGTTTCCAGCCTTAAAATGTTAGTAAGTGTTCACCACTATGACCATCTGTATGGTACTGTGAGCTGTAGTCATAATAAACTGCTGGGAAGTGTCAAAATATCCCTACCGTGTTAGGCCTCTTGCGTTTCTTCCCCCTGATTCCTACTCTTTTGTTCTTTGCTGCTGAATGAACACCCACTCAGCTTTTGAGTTGTAGCTCATGTATCATTAATCTACTCAGCTTTCCCCAAGATCCTCAAGAGATGCCCTCTTCCTTTTGGGTTCACCTGTTCCCTGAAGGTTTCCAGCTCAGTCCACATAGCAGTATCACACTATTTGTTTACAAGTGTGTTTTCTCCACTAGACAGTAAGTTACAGGACGGACTACCTTATTTATCTTGTTATTTCTAATGCCCCTAGCACATAGGATATCACATTCATACCTGAGGAAGAGGAAAAAGGGAAGGGAGAGGGAAATAAATACTTTTTATGAGATAGTATCAATCTCACAATTGTGTTATTTTCTATGGGATTTCAAATTTTGAAGAACTGGCAATCGGGAATTTGTAATACCTCTGATTTCATTCCTCTCCCTTACAAATCAAAGCAGGATTTAAGAGAATTAGTCATTTTCTGTAGGAGAGGGATCCTCCTTGCCAGAGGAGATGGCAGCCTACTGGGAAGAAAAGGTCACTTGGCAGGAATCCATCTTGCTCACTAGAAGCTTATAGCTACTGCTTCCACTCAGCACAGAAGCTCAGGGATGCAGCAACAGAGATGCTAAAACCAGCAGTAAAGGCAGCCTCAAACTAAACTCAGAAGCAGGAGGTCAAGAAAAGCAGAAAGATACATTTGGATAGAGTACACCCCAAGCCAAATGGCACCCGGTGATCTTAGATTCATCCTCTGTGTCTGCTATTTTTCTTGCCTTGGAACACTCTGCCCCATATTTATATGACAGTACAAAAACTTCCTACAGAGGCAGCTAAACCAAAGAGACCGCCCTCCCTTGCAGTGTAGGTCAGGGGTTTGACAGAGAGCTCCGTGCACATTTACCTCATCGTGGATACAGACGGGGTCTCTGGACTTGACCTGTACACCTACCTTTCCCTTGACCTATCCCTAATATAATACTAAAAACGCACAATCCAGTCAGTTGTTCAACTCTTTCTAACGTAAGTATAAGCACCTTGACTTATGAGCTTTGCATTTTCTCCAGGACCAAGGACAGTTCCCAGCAGGAACCATGTGTTCCATCCATATTTGTTAAATTGAAGAGAACTGTTGGAAAGAAATCCATGGAAAGGTATCTCCAAGGTAGGCAAGGGGTGTTACTCAATCTTCCTCCATATATTTTCCCTCTGATTTTGAAAAGGCTGCTGATTGTGCTGTTGTAGAGAAATGGAAATCAGGAAAATTATACTTGAGGAAATCTACACAGCTACTGGTTTTCGAGACTGAACTTTTTAAGACAGCATGCTAGATTAAATGTGGGGTTTCCACTTTTAAGAAATAAGTTGATGATCATATTAGTATTGAGGATGTTGTATATTTTTTCCCCATTTTTGAGATATTTTATTAAGAAGAATGTGTTTCTTAGGTGGAAGCTACTGAGTTTGTTCAGACCACATTGTCCAAACCTGCTCATGGGATGTCTTTAATAGTCGTAGAAAAAAGATAAACTTTTAAGCAGATATTGACTATGTGTTCTGATTCTCAAAGAAAACAAAATGGATCATAGAAGCTCAGGGTGTCATGATTTTGACAGATTCACTGGTTGAATATTTAGTGTCACCTACTCTGAAAGCATAAAAATTAAAAAATGATTTCTCATTTCTTATGGATGAGAGGAGATAAAAAAAATAAAAAACTAAGAAAACCATATTCTTTACCAAACACGTCTAGGGCCTTAATGTTGGAAAAGAAAAGAGACATGAAATATTCGACTGAAATTAGTCATCTTTTATGTTAGCAAGCTTCTCTTTTTAAAAAAATGGCACATTTTAATAGTTTTTTTAAAATGTCACTTTAACCAAGCAGTTAATTTTATTATTTCCAAGCTATATTACATAGTGCGACATATAAAAAGCACCAGAGCACTGTAAGTCATGTTCCCAGTCACTCATTGATGGTTAATGACTTAGGCCATTTGCTGTTTTTTGTGTTCTTGTCAGTAAGCCCAGCAAGTGTGTGTATTTTCTTATATTAATTGACATGTCCTTTGGTCTGCATGAACCTTGAGAGGAAGTAAATGCAACTGTGATAGACCTATGTTGGGCATAGTCGGTTATTTGGATAGTTTGGGCTTGTAAATTTAAAGCTTCAAGGGAAGTATCCTTATGAACTGCAATAGAAGGAAAATGGTGGTATCATCTAATGATAGAACCCAGACCAGATGCTTAGGGCTTGCCACAAGTTTAAATGTCAAGATATTTAAGCATTAAAAAGCCTGTCCATTAAGGAACTTCAAAACCTGTCAAAACTATACTATTAATGGTTCTGTAATAAACTATGTCCCCAAGCACAAAGTGAGGCAAGAAAGAACTAAAGGTTTTACAACTATTAGGAAGGATGTTTCTATTGGGACACAAGCAGCAGTTATAAAAAGCATCTATCTTTGGTCAAATAGAATTGGCCCCTCGTCGTGGGGTGTTTCTCTCTTCCCACCAAATTCATAAGTTGAAATCTTACCCATTACTGTGATGGTGTTGAGAGATGGGGCACTTGGGGGTTGACTAGATACTGAGGGTGGAATATTTACTGACCAGATCAGTGTCATTATCACAGGAACCCCAGAGAGCTCCCTACCCTTCCTTCTGCCATGTGAGAACGCAGAGAGAATGCAGTGACCCCATGCAAGGTCCTCATCAGAACCTGACCACGTTGGCCTTTTATTCTCAGATTTCCAGACTCCAATACCATAAGAGATAAATTTCTGGTGGTTATATGCCACCCAGTCTATGATACTTTGTTCTAACAGCACAAACTGCCCCAAATACCTCTGATTTGAATATCACACATCTAAGACTTAATTTAATATGGTCAGAGTTAGTTACTACAAACAAGGAGGCTATAACTAAATCCCAAGAATGGGCAAAAAGTATTCACATATGCCCTGAACATTTATCTTATACCTTCTTGTTGATGTCAAGTACTTTACTGCTTTTTGTAAAAAGATACATGTCTTTTTGGACCAGATATATTGCAAATATGCCATCACTACCAGTTTGGCATATTGAAGTTACAAGTATTTGAACAATCCTGCCAACTCTTTAAGGAGAAGTTTTCGGGCAGCTAAGAACCTAAGAAAATAAACAACAGTCAGAGACTTAACAAGATTGCAAATGGAGATCTAAATTGAAGAAGAATAAGAAATGTGTAGAAACCAGCCACAGATCTGGAGCCAGAGAACTGAAAAAACCAAACCATTCTTCTCCAAACGAAGAGAGAAAAAAAGAGGAGTTGAAAGGTTACATAAAAACAGAAAAATCATTCCTTCCAAAGAAAGTTAAATACATATTTAACTTCTCTATTCAGAGAAGGCAATGATAAGGAAAAGGAAGTATGCCCTACAATGTTTTTCCTGGTGTCCATAAAATATCCTAAGTAAATTTCTGATTGGTGTATATTACATAAACAAATACCCAAATGCATATTGAGAAAAGCTGGTTTAATACACACATGTTAATTTGAGAAAGTATATCAGATCCATCTAAAGTGCTGTTTCGGAGAAAAAGTCCTTTCCATCCCATCCCCACTAGAAGAGGGAACAAGATCTGGACTGGAAGAAGTTTTAATGTTGGAGAGTCTCTGATGATTCTGATTTACCCCTTCGAGTTTAGATCCATGTGTTTAGTTAGTGATGTACTGAGCTTGCAAAATCTTAAATTTGACACGTTTGAAAGAAAAACTCCCAGCTAGAAGACTCTGCCACTCTTGCAGTGGGAGATGTCACCTGACTGAAGAGGGTCCCCTTTTGCATAGCAGACTTGTTTGGGACCACTGTCTGCCTCAGAGTCAAATGACGCCTGGGAATGAAGGAAGATACAGGAGGAGAGCCAGGGATATCAGTTCCAAGATTTTGACGGATAAAGCATTACCCCAGACTGGGAGCCAACATCACAAATGTCTTGGTATATTCCTGAAGGGAATTTCCTAATTCCTTAATCTCTGCATAGATTTCTCCCCTCAACCCACCCCCAAAAGCTCAGAGAAAGCTGAGAATGAAAGCTCAGAAAGGTGTTCTCAGCTTTAGAGAATAGGGCAGGAAAGTGAGGAAAGGCTGAGAGTCATTTGTATTTCAGGGTACAGGCTAAAGGGCCAAGAAGTGAGAAGCCCACGGTGGGTGCTGTCTCTCAGGTCCCACTGCCAAAGGCTCCCGCAGAAGGCACTGGGCTCTGAGTGCATGGGGGGGAGGGGGTTAAGACATGACAACATCTGCCTAGGGTGGGGATGGGTGCAGGAGGGGACTGGGCATAGGTGGAGATGGGTGCAAATGGGGACTGGGTGCAGGTGGGGACTGGGCAGAGGGTGGGGACTGGACAGAGGGTGGGGACTAGGTACAAGTGGGGACTGGGCAGAAGGTGGGGACTGGGTACAGGTGGGGACTGGGCAGAGGGTGGGGACTGGGTGCAGGTGGGGACTGGGGAGAGGGTGGGGACTGGGTGCAGGTGGGGACTGGGCAGAGGGTGGGGACTGGGTGCAGGTGGGGATTGGGCAGAGGGTGGGGACTGGGTGCAGGTGGGGACTGGGGAGAGGGTGGGGACTGGCCATAAGGTGGGGAATGGGTGCAGGGTGGGGACTGCAGGTGGGGACTGGCCATCGAGTGGGGACTGGGTGCATATTTCAAATCTGAAGTAAGGCCACAGAGAGAGGGAAGAGCCAGGAATGGCCACTGTTTAAGAATCCTTCCTAGGGGAGGTGCCTGTGGCTCAAAGGGATAGGGCACCGGCCCCATATACTGGAGTTGGCAGGTTCAAACCTGGCCCTGGCCAAAAAAACTGCAAATAATAATAATAATAATAACAATAATAATAATAAAATAAATAAAATAAATCTCTCTTAGGAGATTCCCCCCAGCAGGTGACTTCTTTTTACAATGTAGCACACACAGAAGGTGGAAAGGAGGCAAGCATTGAAATCCTAGACCCCTGACCCGAGGGAATCAAAGAGGGAGGACTGACTGCTGGGTCTCAGGTGTTGAAGGGGAAGCCTGGGGTGCCACATTCCCTCAGGGCCAAGAGGAGCTCAAGGCCACACCCTTCTCCCCCGACACCCTTCAGCCAGCACCACTCCAAGATTTACAGAGAAATGACCCACCAGCCTTCGCTGGGGGCACAGAGCGCTCAGGGGTTCCCGACTGCCAATTCCTGGCCCTCTGCTTTGCGTTGACCAAATTTGAGTCAGACTTCTCTCCTCCCACAGACGCCTGAACTTCAGCTTGCCGCAAATCTGAGCAGGCACTAAACTGGAGAACAGCGAGCACGGCTGCTTATCCCCGAGTCCCGGACCACAGAGACACATTTCTTGTCAAATCAGGGGAATGGGGGGAGGAGGGGTCGTGTGCAGGGGTCACTCGCCCTCATCCGCCCCACTCTCCCCTACTTCCTTTTCTATATCATAAAACAAAAACACGCTGATTCGTGTTTGCTTTTGAGCTTGTTTGCAGATTTCTGAGAACAGACCGTTCTCTTTCTAGTGATGGTCGCTACCTGCCTTATGCAAGTCCGGATTAGTTTTTATTAGACGTTGGCGTGTAGAGCCGCGTGGATGGGGCCCCAGGGCATTTTTCTTTCTCTTGGAGAAACCTCCACTTTCTAAAGGTGAATGAATTTCTAAGAGAGGAGCATTGCCCCGGGAAAACTAATTGCTGGCAGAAAAGCACCGTAGTGATCACTTCCAGGGGCGAGGAGTGTGTTTGGGAAGCTTTGAGGAGTGGACAGCTCCGAGTGGGTGGGCTGCGGGGGGGCAGAAGTGGGAGGTACGGGAGGCGTTACTCGAAACCGCGCTTCCGCGGGCGAGCGGGAGTGGGGGCAGCGGGAGGGTGGGCGGGAAGCCTCTTCGCCCGGAGGTCTGAACAGGGAGCAGCGGCGGCCGGAGCAGCAGCGGCAGCGGCAGCGAGAGGGAGCGGGACGGAGTTAGGACCGCTCGGAGCGCCCAGGTCTGGAGGTAGCGTAAGGTTTGCCATCCTTCCACTTGCTGGCAGTTGCGGAAGATCTGCTTTTAAGTGAATCGTACGTGCCACCCCTCCGAGGGCTGCGGCTTCCACGGGCTAGCTGATTTGCTTCCCCTTCGCAGGCCCTCGCGCTCACTCTTTAATCCGCGCTCGCCCTAAGTTTGCCGAGAGCTTGCTGCCCACTCGGAGCAGGGTCCCGGCCAGGCGCTGCGGGCGGGGGCGGGGAGCCCGGGAACCGCAATCCAGAAGCATCGGGGGCCATGTATATTTCATCAAACGGACTTTGGGTGCGTCGCGGCTCGCAGCCCTCCACGCTCTGGGCGGTGACATTTCTGACTTGAGTGGAGGAATGCGCGCAGGAAGCCCAGGCGTTGAAACTGGTACTAGAGGATCTTCTTGGCGCCAATGCTAATTGTCCTGATTTATGCCCCTTCTGACTAAGCTCAACGTCTTCATCTGAATTAAAATGAAAGCGGTGCCAAGCGGGATAGAACCGCCTGGCCGCTGGTTCTGATCCCCAAGAATCAGAAAATCGTCCTGCGGCTTAAAAGAAAGAAAGAAAGAAAGAGAAAAAGAAAAAAGAAAAAAAAAAAAAAAAAGAGAGAGAAAGAAAGAAAAAGAAAAAAAAAAAGAAGTAGGAAAAAAAGAAAACAATCCCTCAGTAAAAGTTTAAGGCGAGAGAAGTGGCACAGCAGCGGCGCGGGGAGGCGCGGAGGACAGCCAGCGAGCAGGGCACTGGGCCGGCCGGACCTGGGAAGGCTGCGATCTCATTAACATCAGTGTATTTTTGGAGGGAGAGGCACCTTTCTCATCCTCTCCTCCTCTCCGCCCACCCCTGCTCCCTCCTCCTCGTCTACCTGTCAAAGTCACTGATCTTTTGCATTTCGGAAGAGGACGTCAACGGGAAGGAATTCCCCTCTCGCTACCGGCTCGGAGAGGGGGCGACGCGCGCGAGGCTCCCCGGGGGCCGAGGCGAAGGTAATTAAGCGGCGGGGAGTGGCGTGGGGCGCGGGGTTCTGGGTCCGCAGGGTCCCCTCCCGCAGTCGGCGGGCGGCGGGCGGGACCCCCGGGCTGCGGCGGCGGCAGCGGCGGCTCTCGGGTCCGCACCCCCACCCTCCCGCTCCGCCCGCGCCGGGAGGAGGCTCCACCGGAGCCGGCGCCGCCAGCCCGTGCGCCGCCCGCGGGCTCCACTGCTGCGGCCGCCGCCCGAAGCGGACCAGGCTGTGCAGCGCCGCCGCCCCGCGCCCGGGCCGACCGGCCACAGGGTAAGTGCAGCCGGCTTCCCTCCCTCCAGCGCCCCGCGCCCCCGGTCCTTGGCCCTCTCCCCCGGGCGTCCTTCCTCCCTCCGGGACCCCCCAGTGCAATCCACAGGCGGGAGGGAAGGCTCCGGGTGGCGAGGAAGTTTGCAAAGCGCCCCGAGGAGGCAGCGCGCGGAGCCTGTGCGCGCACACACCCCGCACACGCTCACCCACGCGCGAGTCTCGGAGGGGGCGCGGGGCGCCCCGAGCGGGCTGCGGGGTCGGCGCCTCCACCCGGCCGCGCTCCCCTAGCTCACCCCGACCACACACCACGCTTCGGACGCTTAGCGTTTTATTTCCTTCTGGCAAGTCCCTTTGCTTTGGGGGAGACAGGGAGGCACTAGCCCTGTTGCCGGCCCTGTGGAGCTAGCCACCGAGAGCTTTGTAGTCATCTTCTTTTAATCTCCTTTATTGGTGTGAGATTAAAGCGTTGCTATCCCGTGCTGTGCAGCTGGGGAGAAAGGAACATTGCTAGAGGGCAGGACTTGGTGTAGGAATGCTGCTTGGTATATTTCCTCAGATGCTTTACTGGCATCACATTAATCGGTTAATGGATTCGGCTAGAGACATTAAATTGCTCTCCCGTATGGGTCTGTGGATATCTATATATGATACAAATAATTCTGAATATTATTGGGCCTAAAATAACCAATTAAGTGATTCATACAAGGGAAAACTTAAATATAAAAAGAAACTGCGCCCTCTGCTGTTTATTTCAGTAACCTCACCCGGGGACCATTTTTTTCAGAAATCCATTTAAGAGTAGGTTGTCATCTCATAGGGCAAGGAAGAAAAATTCCTAGCGGGGATTTTAAAGCAACTTTATTTGGAAGAGTGGTAGGTTGGGTTCTTATCGTTGCATCGGGTATAGATTTCCAGCGAGTCGGGGGTCTCTCCCTTGCTCTTCCATTCTCCTCCTCACACAGGAAATAATAGAGCCACTCCTTAACAAAATTGTCGATCTTTGGAATGGAAAATTCTGAGTAAGATTCAGAATTCCTCTAAACATATGGTGAATCTGGCAGTAGATTTTCTCTAGAAATAAGACCCTGTTTTATGACTGAAAATACTAAAAGTTTTTTTATCTTATAGAAATGAAAAAAAAAAAAAAAAAAAAAACCAGAAAGAACTCCCTCCCAAATCATGTATTCAAATATGGTTAGTGGTTATGCTTGTTGGAAAGTTTTTCAAAAATTCCCTTTTTTGGGGGGGGGGAGTTTGGCACTTGAAGAGCATCTTGAACCTGTGAGAGAATTAGCAGCCCCACATTTCCTTAAGAATTTTGAACTGTGTCACTTTGAATGCCTTACTCATCTCCCTTTCTCTTTGGCAAAGAAAAAGCGGCACCATAGCTGTCCAAGATTCTTTTTGAAGATAAGCAACTTTCAGTTTTTCATTAAGATGAAATTTGGATCTCTGCATGTGGATCAGCATGCCAAGGAAAAAATGCATCAAGTATTTCACATGTTACGTTGCTCTAGCTTACATAAAAAAGGGAGATCTTTACTTTTATTTTCTGGATGCCATGTAATGACATATATGTACCACTGAAGACCAACAGGAGGGTATTCAGGATTCTATATATTGGGCTATTAACTTGATGATATTTCTTATTGTGAAACTTAAGAGGAACAATCTTAAAAATTTTGTCAGGAAACACTTTATTTGGACATAACGCTGTTTTCCTATTAAGTTTTTTGTTTTGTCAGCTGTCATTGGGCATGTGTGCTAAAATGATTCAGGTTAGCTTTCTTAAGAAGCGGCTAATGTATTTTGCAGTTTTCTTTTGTATATCTCCAGTTGGTGCTAATACCTGTCTCTGCTTCTATTATTATTCTGAAAAACATCAGGCAATATGTTTAAAAGGTTAAGCCATTGCACATTTAGTTGATAGGCTTATTAAGTGCTATAAAAATTTGGAGAGAGTTTTAGAGTTATAGAAGCACTGGGTCTCTTAGAAATAAATACGATTTTATTCAACTTAGAAAATCAATTATATATTATCATTGAAAAAAACATGTGGATGAATTATGTTGTTTAACAGAAAGGGCTTTATTAGTCAGTGAGGTCTTAGTAAGAGATTTAGCATACCTTTAAAAATAATTTTATTTTCAGAATCCAAAGTTTTGTTTCAAAACTTCAAGTGGGTCTAGGTTTCTCATTTGTGTATTTGAGATGTTGGATTTCTGAACTTCTCTGTATGAGAATGAAATATTTGTTGCTCACATGACAATTAAACACCAGATTTTTTCAGGCTTAGCTGATTTCGAAATAATCGTATGTTTTATTCCATCCCCAGACATTCTATAAAATATGTGTCATCTAGTGTCCCCAGTTTTCTCTCAGTGAAAATAGAGATATTTCAAATAGTAAGGTATGTTCTTTGATTTTATTAAAAATCTCATGATAGACCATTGCTCATAATTTCCAATCAAGTATGAGTAAGCTATGCCAATGATGTTGCAGTGCATGGTAAATCTCTTACATTTCCAGAGACAGTTAACAAAAGGATGGAAGTATATGTTTCTCATTAAGATGACTAGAAAATGCTTTCTTCATAACAATCAAGTCCAAAAAGGATTGAATACACGATAAAACATATTAGGTAATAAATTTCATTATGACTATGTTAGAAGCTGCTGCTTCTAAGGTTAAGGAGTATATATGTATTTATCTCTTTATATATTTTACTCAATGGTATATGATGAGAGTCAATTTTCCTTTTGTTATTTCCCATTCAGAAACATACATATTTATAAAATTATTCATGTCTAGTAGGAATGACTCACTAGCTGTCTATTTCAGGTACCCCTTGAAGAGGGGAATATTTATGAAACAAAGAGCCCTCCCACCACTCCCACCTCCTAGTGAGATTATATAATAAAATGAATGTTCAAGGGAGCCAACTAGATTAGATTTACTGGCAGTAGTTTCCTTTCAGTTGATGAAATTGGCAATTGTCTATAATTTTAATTATTATTCCTTCCATGTAATATTTTGGAAAGCTTTTTTTTTTCTTTCTAGAGGAGAGAAAGGGGCTGTGAAATGCCTTCTGCAAAGTTAATCCAAAGTGGTGAAGAGAATTAGCTACAGAATCCTGGACAATGTATGCATTCTATGTATGCAAAGCCATTTTATAGCTCATTTTAATCCTGATCAATAATACCTGTCAACTTGAGGGCCATGACATAATTTTATCTTTTTTCATTGGCTCCACAAATTTATTTACCAGAGGTCTGTAGAGTACTCGCAGCATATTAACAGGTATTTTTATCCAGGAGACCTTCTTGGTACTTAAGTTCCAGGCACAGGTGATGCCATTATTCGACTACAGGGAGTTTCCAAGGTTTGCAAAGTAAAGAACTAGCATGAGGGCTGCCCAGAGCTGGTCTGCAGCTGCTGTTATTTAGGTGACAAAGACAGGCCCCTAAGGCAAATTCAAAGGCCACAATTCTTGGCAATTAGTTCAGTTATTGGCTGGAAGGGATACATGTTTCGTATATTAACTCTCCAAATATGTCATTGAATGTCCTTCTCAGAACCGGTTTGACTAGCTATTTGTTGTGGTGACCTAGCTTTTAAGAAGCTACTGATAATTTTAACCTGGTTGAAAGCTTAGCCAGATGGGAACCAGTGCCATATTAGGTAATGGAGGTTAAGGCGTCAATAACATTCTCTTTCTTCATTGTTTTATTTTGTTTGAAAACTCTTACCATTAAGCTTTCATAGCAAATTCCTGGTTTTCGCAGAGGCTTCTCTTCCATTGTGTGTCATAGAAGTTCATGAATTTAATGTCTTACTAATTTAAAGTTAAGAGGATTTTCTTGGAAGTGTATGCGGCACTGGCAAGGAAGGAGACCCTGAAATGAAGGATACATAGTGATGGTACAAACATAAAAAGGAGAATGAAATCAAATAATTATGTTAAAGAGCAATTCAGTGTCCCCTGCTCCTGATCTGTAATATGCCCTGGTCAATACCTTTTTCTGTATCAATGGGAGCTCATTAAATGTAAATTCTGCAGACTAACTGAGCCATGCTGTATTAGTGCTTGCCAAAGCTTGACATTTTTAATACATTAATAATATGTCTGTAATGTAATGGAAAACTATTAATCACAACTGGTTATGTGCCAGAAATTTAAGCTATAATTGGCTGCTTCTTGTCAAGAATGTCTGTTGCACAGTTCTGCAACTGCCTCATATTCAAATATCTTGTAGTCCTCTGCACTTTTCCTTGTCAGTTCTCTGAATTCGATCAATGGTGTGGTCTATAATTCTGTGTAATGACCATCATTATAATTCTGGTATACTTCAATGAGAATTCATTATAATGGGGTTGCTGTTGTGTCAGGAGATGGTAACAGATTCACACACATTCCTTCACCATCCAAATTTTTCATGTGCAAATACATGGGGTGTCTGTAAAGTTCATGTGCAATTTAAAAGTAGTGTGCCATTTTCAATTGCACACGAATTTTATGGACACCCTGTCTTGTCACCGTTTATTTTGTGATTACTGTAGGAAAAAATGTGAGTGAGGACAGGTTACTTAGGAATAAATGGGTAAGGGGACTATCATTTATTGGATAAAAAAGTGAAAACTAATCTCAGGAAGCATTCAAATATGTACTGATCGTTTAAAAGTAATATTAAAAATTAACACATAATGCTTACTGAATTCAAACTCAAAGCAGTCCTTTCCAGGTCTTCAGGATTATATTGTTCTTGATAAATAAACTGCTTTGTATATGTAACTAAACACTGAAGTTAATATTTTATGATCTAGTAGAATTTACACTGCTACAGTTGTGGTGCCCAACTTCCTCCCGCACCCTGGAAAGTGATCATTTCCTCTTACAATAAAGTAAGAAACACAGTTGAAACGTGCATCTAGGAAACACAGATATGTGTCGTTTTAACTCCTTTTCAGATTATTACCTGTCAAATTGTTGGTTGTTTCTGAAAACATCAACTTCAAATTACTGACGACTCTGAAAAAAAAAGCACAGGGCTGTACTAGCCGCAGCATGGCTTCTCCGGGATTTTTTTTTTTTTCTTTCTAGTTTAAAATTTCAAATTGTGCTTAACACAGTGTAGTCTCTAGGTTGCAAGGAAAAGGCAGATTCATATCTGCAGTTTATACATGTTTAGACAAACTGCTAATTATTGCTTCAGAGGAACTCCAATATTCAACACTTTTCCTAATAGGAAATATCACCAGTTGCAGCTGTATGATAACATTTTATGAATTGAATATAATGCAAATTGCACTTGCATCCATAAAGCAATTATTATAAATTACTTTGCTATGGAAACACAATTCAACCATCTGTTGGCATTTCGTCGTCCCTGTGGCTTAGTTCATTTTAAGATGGTGTATTATTTAAAGATAATGAATTCCCTTCATAAGATTGTTTGAAGATAGTGAACTTCCATATTTCAACAGTTTAATGTGAATTGCAGGGTCTATAATGGGATTTTCCAAAACTGTGTCCTTTTTTGTCCCTTTTAACTTGTTTACAAAATAGTTAATTGGGGGACTATGAATAGGAATGAACTAATTAAACAAATGCTTTTTAAAAAACACCTAGTTTCTAAATATTAGCGTTTGTTTATTTTGCTTAGATTTGGATAGGGGTTTCTAAAGAGAAAAGTTGCCCAGTGAAACTCGCCAGTGACTTGTACCCATAGTTATGCAGGCTGCGTTGTCAGTTAACTAAAAGTAATTCTAAATAATATTTTTTTTATTTTCTCTTAGAATTAGTGCCATATTATTCTGCTTCATGGCCTATTAACTCACCCTCAGCTATTTTTATACATGCATTTTAAATTGTGCGTTTTACTACAGAGTTTTTAGTTTTAAAGCAGCGAGCGTATAATCTTCGCCTTTGGGACAAATTCTCTTCTGTTACAGAAAGTTAACGACAAATGCAGATGTAATGGCTATAAAAAGATGTAAGAGAATAGAAAATTCTTACGAAAGGAAAATTTACTCCTTTGGTTTTATTTTTGAATTTTTTCTTCAGAGAGACAAGTTATTTTGCTCACTAAATGCAACTAAACAAAATTCTCCCAATTCTGCTAATCCTCAGTGATGGACTCATATAGACAATGCTGGTTTTCACTCCAGCTAACAAAAGCTAAGATACATACTAGGAATTTGGGGATTTTTAGGATCTCTGGTTGTCATTCCTGTGTCCTGGTTATAAAAGCCTTCCTCTCCCTCGTTGTTCTCTTAGAGGATTTTCTAGCACTGCAATGTATGAGAAATGTTTCAATCCAGGTACTTGCACTCGGTTTTGTCAAGATGGAAATACAATTTTTGAAGTGAAACTCTGTAACTCACCTGGAACGCACACATCTATCTTTGTTATGGAAGAGTTAAATCCTTCGTATCGGAAATTCTTCCCCACGTGAATGATTTCTGTAGTTTGCTCATTCTAGCAAAGCAGCTGAGTAAAGGTTATCCATATTACACCAATTTGCTTTATATTGCATCAACCCTTCAAAATGTCAACATGTCCTACGTTTCGTAATGCATTGATTCTGGGACAATAACTCTTACTCTTATTGTTTCTAAAAGGGTGTTGGTGCCAGAAGAGAAGAATGATTGACGGGAAACAGATACCGGCCGGCGGACACTCATCCATTTGCTTTAGATGCTGAAATCCCAGCGCACCTGAGCACCCCCCACGAGCTGGGCCAGTGAGGATCACTCAGGGTTACCGGCTGCCCTACGGGAGAGCCATCACTTTGCTAAGTTATTATCTGCGACTGGACATCTTTTACAAAAACCAAACTAGACCTGAGTTTATTTCATAGCTATGTTTCAGGACAAAGAAAAAGCTGCAAGTTGTTGTTAACGCCTAACACCCGAGCATGTTAGGCTTCCACCAAAGTCCTCAATAAACCTGACCACGCACAATATCCTCACCCTTCATGTTTGGTTTTGGAATCTGCTTTGAAAGCCCATCCTCTGTTTTGTTTTTGATATACAGACTTACCTACATATAGACATCATCTATACATATATGTATCTGTAAAATAGACACAAAGCAAACTGCTTTAGTTTCCTCGAAGATTATAAAGGATTTAGAGATGTATTTGTCAAGATTCCTCTCGATTCACGCCCTCTGGGTTACAGTGTCCTCGGTGATGCAGCCCTACCCTCTGGTGTGGGGACATTACGATGTGTGTAAGACTCAGATTTACACAGAAGAAGGGAAAGTTTGGGATTACATGGCCTGTCAGCCGGAATCCACGGACATGACAAAATACCTGAAAGTGAAACTGGATCCTCCGAATATTACCTGTGGGGACCCTCCTGAGACGTTCTGTGCAATGGTGAGGCAACTTTTTGAATAGAATATATCATATAAATCTTCGGGTCTAATGGCCTAGGCATACAGATGTGGTGAGTGAGAAGGCTTAATTTATGCCCTGAGCTGAATCTGTGGCTGGCAGATTCAAGTTAACTGGCTGGCTTCCTTCTCAGTGGAGGCTCGCACTACCTGGAGTTAAAGTTTGCTGTCTTGATTGATGTACTGGAAATCACCTTCTGCTTCCCTGTAACCCAAAAGTTCTATGGAGGCAGGTGCAATGTATATGTTATAAAGGAAAAAGTCCAGGTGAAAGTTAGAGTTCAGATTGGAGGTTGGGGATATGATTAGGGCATATCTGTTATGTTGAGGATAAAATCCGTTGGCAAACCAACTTTAAAAACACCCGGGGTTTCCTCACACACATGTGTAAGGTCCCAAACTCCATAGTTCAAGGCTAGATTCGATTTCATGGTTTTCTTCATCAGGAAGCTGATGTGATTTGGAAGTTGTAATTAGGAAACCACTGAGAAGAAAAGCAGAGGAGACAAGAGACTAAAATCCTGGCGAGAAGCTTTTCAGGAAAAGTCTTGTTTGCCAACTCATGCAGGCCTTTATTTTCAAAGGTCGTACTTTTCTATGGGTAAAGATGGCCACTGGAGTGCTGGAAATATATTTATTAAAAAGTAATGAGCTGGGGCATACAAATTCAAACACTGCCCTTTGGAAAAGGAGACTTACAAAATTCATTGTTCTTGGGGTGTATGTAAATTTTTTTCAGGTAGAAAGGTAAATACTATATGAAAAGGCAACATTGGAGTGGCATAAATTGTCACGAAGGGCATAGCTGACAGTATACTTAGAAAGTATTAGTAAAGTGATTGGTGATTACAATGGTATAAATTAATGTGCTAAGGAATTTGGACAGTGGATTTATTTGGTTTATGTTTTCTTTTTAGTTATGAGTAGTCTTTATTTGATACAAGAACTGTGATCTCATTTTTATTCATATAACAGATATCATTGTATAGCAGATATTAATGGTATTCTTACCTGGTTTTATTACCTTGAACCTGGCCTGGCATTTTCAGGGTAGTGAAACTATTAATCAAAGGAACATCTGTTCACAGTCCCAAGTGAGTTAAATTAGCATAAGATCATCTTAGACCTAGCACTGTAGAGTTCTGTAATAGGAAACTATTTTGAGCAATAGAGAGTGTTTTCACCTAAAAGCTAAGGGTTTGCCATTTTTCAGAAGTGCCTTTGGGGACTGGTTTGAATTATAGTCTAAACCTGATTTTGTGGAGAGTGAGAAAAAGAGCTTGGCTATTAGGTGTCACTATGACTAAAGGTGCCCTGAAAGACTAAATATTTCAAAGAGAGGACCCATCTCTCCGGGAAACAGGTATGTGCTTTGCAAAGATGGTGCATTTTAGAAGCCAGAGACTTCCGGAGAAGGAGTTTATTCAAACATATTAGCAAAACTATAATAAATCTTTAAAGGAGAAGAGACATTTGTTGGCTTTATATAAGGTCTTTAATAGTTTCTAAGGAAAGGTCAAATTTAAGATCTCATTGCTAATGTGGGCTGAGATTGCTGTGTGGATGATAGGCTGTGCAATCTTCCACTCTTACAGTAAGTCCCAAGGCAACTTTCATGTTAAGAACACTCTAGTTCTATCTATTGGTTTATATGACACTTGCAACAGTATGCCTCTTCTGGAATGGTTTAATAATGTAAAGAACTAAGTAAAATAGCAGGCGTCCTCTCTCAGGGTGCTTTCCCCTGTGTAGTCCCTGGCTGATGTGTTCAGACGGCTTCCTTGATCTCAACCTCTGGTCAGAGAATGCTTCTGCGGTTCTCCTCCTGCTCTTCATTTGGAAGGGTTTGCTTGGCGTCTTCAGCGCGCCCCTTTCTCTCATCACACGCAGAAAGGGCGTATCCAGAACTTCCCGTGCCTGCCTTTCCAAAGGATATGGTCGAAGGTTCTTAAACAAGTCCCTTCCTAGCAGAGTGGCTGAATGATGTTAAAGACCAAATGGGAAAAAAGAACTAAAATGGCATCCCTCATCTTTCTCGAGACATATATACGTTACAAGTTCACATGAAACTCCACAGGGCAGTCTTTTAAAACACTGCATCCTAGTGTTGTGCAGACCTGCAGAAATCTTGGTGCATTTATACTTGTCATTGAGGAGAATGGCTTTTCAAGGGGGCAGGTTGGTGAGGTTTGTGTAAGGTTTGTGAGATGTGACTTATCAATGCTTAATTTGTATTCTTTAACATGCATGAGATTGGTACAACAGATTTAATCATCTATCCTGGAAATACACGCTCTGGGACTAATTTATATGCATATGATATGCCAAGTCAATGATAATGGCCTAACATAGCAACACTTCCTCTCTGCATTTTTGGGTTTTTCCATAAAACTCTTTAGCCTAAGGGTTCCTGACACAAGGTTATAAAACTATGTCTGGTGCTGTCATATCAGACCTGTTTGGTGCTCCTTAGCTCAAGGTCTAATGGGGATCCATAAAGTCATTTGTGTTATGACTTCCACGTTCTTGTCCCCTAGACACTCACATCCTTACCTGCTCCCTTAGAGTCGTTATGGCCTATTACATCAGGGTAGCTGCCACATAAGCACAGCCGCCACTTAGACTCTATATGTAAATGTTTTCTGCAAAATGGCTTCAATAATCAGTTGCTCAGCTAGTGACAGCCTTATTAGCTGTGACTATAGAAATTCTGAGCACTGACGGGACATTTTGGTGAGAGAAATACCCTATAATTTCCATAGCCTATTTCTTTAATGCAAAGTTGAAGTTTGTTGGCATTGCATTAAGAGTCCACATTTCCACCTTTGCACTGGCTTCATTATATGCCAGTGACTATCCATGAATGTTGCGTTTATTTTAATATAGAATGAAATTTGAGGGAAGAAAGGAGCATAACGATTCCATTTAACAATAGATTTCTGCTTATTAACCTCACTGACCTAAAATCATCAATGTAAAGTAATTGTAATTTGTTCTTTCTTCATTGTATCAGTCTTTATAAACAGTGGTTTTCTATAAACAAGCATACGTGTGTATGAATTGCGTATATTGAAAGCCACACTTTTTTTTTTTTTTTAATTTCATATGTTCATTGAAAGTAGATGGTGTCAGAAAAAGATCTTTGCTTTTCTTAAGCGGGGAAGAACCTGAGGGATAGAGGAGGCTTAACCGTGGTTTCTGTTTTTGTTTTTTGTTGTTGTTGTTGGCTGGAATAACACATTGGTATAGATTCTATCCATTCAGCCACATTAAAGGCTTCAGGTAGCTGGGCTTTGTCAGGAAGCACAGATCATCTCATAGCTACGATTTGTATCAATTTGCATAAAGAGCAGATAGGGTGATCTGAACCTGTGTGTAAAGCTGAAGTGACAACAAAGCTCTGACTTATGCTTTGTGTTTAGACAAACTCAGCTGCCATATCCCCACCTAACACCCCAGTGGCTTAAAAATGGCAAAATTATCTGCAATTATCTTTAGTCTGCAGCTCCTTTTCTGGAGAAGCTAAACAGAAGCTTTGAAAATGAAGCTTACAGACGGAAAAAGTCATGTGTGTTTGTACAATTTATGGCACAGAAGTGCTGATGACTGGAGAAACGGAAGCCCTTGAGGGCTGCTGTGGATTTCAGAGCCAATCAAAACTAAATTAGAAAACAAAGATTATTAAAAAGTCTTCTGTGCATGTAATTTTTGCGTAATATTACGAGGTGGACATTACACGTTTCCCTTGGAGACCTTCAGCATCATTAATACAGCATGCCTTTAATTACAAGGAGGCTCACATAACTAAAAAATTGGAGAAAATAAAGTACTCTGAGGTACAGTTAGTAATACCTTCATTATGTTTACTGAAATAATTAAAAGAAAGGGTATAATTTTTCTCAATAAAATGTCAGAATTTGAAATGAAAATGGATTTTCTTTAGGAAATTTACTAATGTGTACCTGAGCTCTCAATAGGCATTTATTCAAGTACATTAACAGGTCTACTAATCATCATTCCATATTGTGCTATTTCTAGATATGCTTCCATTAAGAACAGAACTTTAATTATGGTGAGCATGGTGTGTAGAGAATGTTTCCTTATGTTCAAACAGGATTTACAAAAGTAGTAGAAAGCATTCTTGTTCCTGATTTCAAAAGAACCCCAGGAGATGAATGAGTAGTAACACACAGTCTCACGGCTATCCATAACTTAAATTTCTGATCTGACATCAAATCAGGTTGCCATCTGGTGGCTATCAGGTGGTTTTTGAGAAATTAATTTAATAAACTCAGTTACATTTTCGATGACATGAAATTAATATCAATTTTCCAAACACTGGAAATGACGTTGACTTATATAATAACCAAATAATCTTAAAAATACACTCTATTCGCATGAAACATAATTCAATAAATGAAGTTTTAGTAACACCGACATCTTTCATTTGAACTGATTTATCCCTTAATTATGCCAGAAGGGAATTTTTTAAAAACCTTCAGCTTTTGAAAGAACCTTCAGTTCTTTTACTATTAACCCTTCCTTGTTATTCATTCATTATTTAGACTTTTATTTGTCAGAAAAGCTTTAGTCCTGTTTGCAATGGATTAAGTTCCAGGAAAGCCAGTCTTTCTGACTGATACCACTCTCTCATGTGTGTCTTGTGGAGCGTACACTATTTCTTATTATCTATGGCATCAAATCTAATGTATTTTACTTTTTAAATTTGTCTGCATTCAACCTTACTGCCCACTACTTCCCATCAGGACCCCATAGCATCTCAGGGGACTGAAGGTTGGCCATCTGATTGGGAGAGGACTATACTGAGTTTGGGTCAAGGCCATGTTGGAACAGCATGCACCGTTCATGGGGGAGGCCTGGGGAAGGAGCTGGTAAGGATTATGGAGGGGCTAACAAACTCAAAGCTATCTCAAAGTCATTCAGAGTTCCCAGGGTTCCCTCTGTGTACAAGCGTTTTTGTCTTCTGTGCACTAACACTTCCCAAATATTATTGCAGACCCTTGTGTGCACGTGAAGTAAACAGATCATTCAGCAGGTGCAAACGCTAGTAGTGGTGATGGAAATCAAGTTGAATGATACACGGTTGCTGCTGCCAAGGGAAGCAAAGAAGAGTCCTCAGCAAAATTAATACAAAGTAGTGTGCGTCCAGGGGTGGGAGAACCACAGGGGAGGGAAGACTGGCGCTTAGGGTTTGAAGGTGAAATCTTTCAAGGGATTTTGAAGGATGGCAAAGGGCCACATGGAAAATACTGTCTGGGAGACAAATGCCTAATGTTAAACAGTGTCAGAAAAGAAGAAAACAAAAGGCTGGGTGGAGCAGATGAACTCACAGCATTTTACTAACAGCCTGGCTGCCTGGTTCATAGTAGAATGACTTTTTATATCTGGCAGATTGGAAGAGGAACAAAAAGCCGTAGAAACTGATGATCTTTGTATATTTGTATACATATTTCATATATGCATGCATATTTTAGGTATGCATATTTATATGTATTAATTTAGGAGGTACAGGAATATGCTGAGTAAGGTGTATATGGGTCATCTGCCTGGAGCTCCGGTTTTGCATAAGGATGAGGGAAATACATTTGGCTGGCTGCAGAAATGCAGGAGTTGGTAGAAGTGACATTGGGCTTCAAAACAATGACTGCCTTGAAGGGGGCTGCTTTAAATTATCCTCTTAATCTCCCCAGAAGTAACTTTGTCTGCTCTTAGTGTAGAGTAGTGTTTTCAGTGTTTTTCCACCTTTTCTACCTCATGGCACACTTGAACCTGTAGTTAAACTTCTGTGGCACACTTAAATTAATGTTGGTCAAAAAAAAAAAAAAAGAGTTAAGAAGAATATACTTACTGTGGTTTGAACTTCTTTCAGAAATAATTGAATTCATAATCTTTAAAAATCTCCTGGCACACCAAAGATCCTCTCACGGCACACAGGTTGAAAATCATTGATTTGGAGGAATGTGACTTGTGAAGTGTGGGAAGCCATGTGCTCCAGTATCACAGTCTGTCCGCACAGCTTGGGGGTCTGCTGGGCATGTTCTCCAGGCTTTTTCATGGCTTCCTCTGCGTTTTTGTTTTTGTTTTTTAACATGGATTTTAGGCTGGTATCTTGATCCTCTGATTTTAGGGACTAGTGTTGTCACACGAGAAGCCCCTCGCCTCCCGTCACCTGTTTGCCAGGACAGGCAGAAGATATTCCTGTCCTTTGGCATCGTCTGGGCTCCACTTCATGTGCTCTTATCCTGCCCATCCTTCCAGTCTCTACTCCGACTCCAACTGGATCACTTTTCCATAAGCGAGATGTGTGTGAGAGCCACCTCACTTGCTGATGCAGTCGGGATGCACCAGAGATTATTGATGCTGTTTTTATATCACATAGCATTTAACATACTCTGTACTTGAATGATTGATTAATAGGTTGAATAGCCTATATCATGTAGTGCGTGACACCATTTCAGTCAATAGTGAGCCACTGCTGCCACCGTGGTCTCCTAAGATTCTAATACCACGTATTTACTGTGCCTCCTCTGCGGTTAGATATGTTTAAGTACACAGATGCCTACCGCAGTGTTACAGTCGCCTGCAGTGTTCAGTATGGTAACAAGCTGTGCAGGTTTGCAGCCCTGTACCTGTAGGTCACACCACAGTCTAGGTGCGCAGGAGGCTGTGCCATCTGGGGTGGTGTAAGTCCACTCCACCTTCACCCAGAGCAAAATTGCTTAACAACACACTTCCTAAACCTTACCCCATTGTTAATGGACACATGACTGTATTTGATTAGCAGAATGCTTTCTATTTCCTGAGAGCTTTTATCGTAAGTCTGACATTTGTTTTTCCTCTGAAAGTTAATAGACAACTAGAAAAATTTAGACAACTAGACAACTATAGAAAGTTAATAGACAACTGTGCTTGGGGAGCTTCTGATGATCTTCTCAAAAGAGAGATGGAAGAGGCAAAATCTTCTGAGTTATACTACATATGGTTTTTCATTTTTTAAGTTTACTACTATGTTTTCCACACTTATTTTTGTCATCATACACTCTTCAAAATATTATTTTAATAGCAACATGTATTTTGTATTGTGGATATACAATATTGTCTCTAATTATCGTCCCTTCTTGACTTCTTGGTATTATTGCTGTTCTTTTTTCTATTGCTTATAATGCTGTGTTGAACATACACCAAGAGAATCTTCTCTAAACAAATTCTTCTTCTCCCACGTACCAAATATCCCATATTATTTATTATTTCTTTTTTTAAATTTCAAATTATTAAGGGGGTACAATTAGGTTACATAGTTTGCTTATGTAAGGTTATAGACAGAGTTAATGGATTAATAAATTATGGTATACGTATACCATGGAATATTCAACCATAAAAAGATAGATTTAATAACATCTTTTGTATCAACCTGGATGGAATTGGAGACCATTCTCCTGAGTGAAGTATTGCAAGAATGGAAAACAAGCATCACACGTACTCAGTACTAAATTGGAATTAGCAAATCTCCCATATTGTACGAATAGGCTTTCAGGACATTGAGCTCATTTTATCATATTTTGTGGAAGATAAAGGGTAGGGCTACATGCTGAAGGATGGCATTGCCGCTGAATAGAACAGGCATCCTGTGTGTCAGACATAGGGAGAGAGGTGTCATGGGCCTTGGGAGGTCCTTTCCTCTCTCTGGGCCTTGCTCTGTTTTGTTCATACATGAGACTGGTTTTGGAGGCAAAGGAAGACAGGTTTGGCCACCTGGTGGAGAGCAGTCAAGAGACCTTTGGGAGCATTAAGCTGAAGATGAGTAAATTACACCTTGTAAACTATACTTGTGGCTTTAAAACTTGCTTTAATTGATTCACAATGAAAAGTAGATTTTATGTTGGAACTCATTGAACACACACAGCCAAATCAAAAGCTTCACAAAATAGGACTTACCCTTTCTATGTACCCTGCCTTCTGATCTTTTCCCTTTATATTCCTTTCTCTTTTTCTTATTTAACAGACAATTGAAAATTAGGTACTATTGTGACCCACACATTACATGTGGCATTGTTTTTGAAACTTTAATAAATGGAAAAATACTGTATGTATCATTGCACAATGTCTGTTTTTAGACACAGCATTCCGTTTTTGAGATAAACTGTTGTATAGCATTCTACCATATGGATATCTTTTCAACCAGTCTTCCATTTCTAGATATTTAGATTTCTAGATATTTAGATAGCACACCAAGGCTATTAACAGTATTGTCAAATTACCCACCAAAAAGGTAATTAATAATTTACACACACACCCAGAATCTTCTAAAAATGTGCTATGCATTTGATCCTCATCCATACTGGACGTTATATTCTTAGATTTTCTTCTAATACAGGACCTTAGCAGATAAATGAGAATATGGAGTTTACCATAAAGAATAATGACAAAATAGCCTATTCCCACCACCTATTCTAATTTGACATGATACAGGGACATTTTTGAAGATGAAAATGGCATTGTATTTGTTTTTTTATTTTTTTATTGTTGGGGATTCATTGAGGGTACAAGAAGGCATTGTATTTTTAAAAGATTTATTTATTTATTGTAAATGTTGATTTTTAATATGATTCTTGGCTATTTAAATTTCTTTATTTCTAGCTGTAGTGGTTCTCTTTTGCATTTTTTGCCTTTTTTCTACTGAAACCACCAATTAAATATGTATAATACATAGACACACACACACACACACACATTCACACACTATTGGGGCCTTTTCTATGAACTCCATTATTTGTCAGTTTAATCAGTTCAAAATATGAATATCCTTTTTGCCAAAAGAACAGATTTCATTTCAGAGACTTTTTCATGTCCTTCATCTGGTGGCAATTTTATGAATTTTTACACTGGACTTTGGTGGCACGGACATAAACATTAGATTCATGAGTGCCTGCTTCTATCTTTTGTTGCTGTTGTGAGAACTTTGTAAAGTTATCATTTATCTTTAAGCAAAGTATCATTTTTCACTTAGCATCAGTTCTTTTGGAAATAGTTGCATCATGAAACGTATTTCTTGTATGAAGCTGCTGTTGTGAAATGTTTGGGTTTCATTAATAGTTCCCTAGAGCAATAGGTAGGCTGGTTTTTCATATGTCTTTTTTAAATTTTAGAGTATCTTATAAAAGGGGAAAATGATAAAAGTTGTTTCACAAGTTTAATATTGCCAAAAAACTTACTGAGATTTGCAGGTTGTAAATTTCTTCTCGTTTTGTTGCAAATAGATAGATTCATATAGTATCTGTTCCATGAAAATTAAAGATATAAGCTGAGGAAGAAACCAGAAGTGGTTTTCACTTTTTAATCTACTTTGAAGCTGACTTCTAAAATATTAAATGAACAATTGAGCTGAGATTCCTCTAATCCAGTGGTTCTCAATCTTCCTAATGCCTCCACCCTTTAATACAGTTCCTCATGTTGTGTTGACCCCAACCATAAAATTATTTTCATTGCTAGATCATAACTGTAATTTTGCTACTGTTATGAATCATAATGTAAATATCTGATATGCAGGAAGTATTTTCATTGTTACAAAGGTGTCCCCATGCACAGGTTGAGAACTCCTGCTCTAATACAAAGAAATAGTTATTTTGTTGCAGAGAATGAGACCCATTGAAAGATCCAGCAGCTGACATTATCATGAGGTCATGTCTGCACAATGTTTCTTCACCATCATCTCTAACTTTTTGTTTTTTTCCTATTATTCCTTTTCCTTTTGGGGAATGATAAAATGAAGAAATCAAATATACTTTCAAACAGTTTCTAAGCATGGTCTAAAAACTAATCTTGTGTTTCAGTAATGTTGTCATGGTTCCTCAACAGTGATTTGTTTGAGAGAAGAATTCATATGTGGATACAAAAGATCAGACAAGTGTGACGAATATGAAACCTGCCTACAAGTTAGAAGACTGTTCTAGAAAAAGAATTCAGTATTTTAAAGAAAGGTATTTCAGTGTGCTCATAGGTGCCAGAAGACACGAATGTGGGATGTATAAAACTATGAATTGTCTGCCAGGCATGGAGAGCTGAGGTTTGCAGGTCATGAGAAGGTTTTGACAGAGGACCTCAGTCTTTTTGAAAGTGGCATTCAGAAGTTATGGATTTCTTTGTAAGTCAGGGTGGATTGAGGTCATTCATGTGGTAGAGCGTGCATGTGCTCTCTCAGGAGAGAAGAGAATCCAGTGGGTGCAGTCTGTGCCAGTTACAGAAGAGGACATGTGCCTGGCATAGAGGGAGTGAGCTTGGAAATGAGCTCGTATGCGAGTCTGAGGATGGTGGTGGATGTCTGGAGAACTCAGTATGCGTTTTGATTTCAAGGTTTACAAGGACTAATCTTATATGAAGTGTTAGGGGGACTCTTATCAACGTGAGAAAGTCATCTGGCTCAGAATCATGTTCTATTTAGCTATCACAGGGTTGGTGCTTTTTGTAGGCCATAGCACAGTGTGGGCATGTACGTGTGATAGTACTTAATACATGCTAGTTAAATTAAACTTGTACTATATTTTTACAAATAACATTTGCAGCTGACACTTACAAAGAATTTACCTGGTGCCACGTCCTGTACTAAATGCTTTGACTGCACTGGCTCTTGTATTCCTCAGTCCCATCTTATCTTTATTCAGCAGGTGATGTAATGAAGGCATGAGGTTAAATAATTTTTCTAACTACATTGGGAACAGGATGTAAACCCAGGCACTCTAGGACAGCCATGTTTCATTCTTAAACTGTTCTATTCCTTCCTAATTTTATTTGTAGCATGCGAGATATAAAATCATGGTGAAAACCTTTTTTAAAATCACATTTATGATTTGGACTGTGAGCTATGAATACTATGATTTTGTTATTTAAAAAGCCTTTTATCTGAAATAACCTTAGAAAATTGGACTCTGTAAACAGAGCGCATGGAATGTTGGAAATACACTTTAGGTGATGAGTGTCTTCATTCAGGGATGAGAGAACTGATCAACAGTGTTTGTTTCCCTTCTTGCTTTCTTTTCCGTTAACGTGTTCATATAAATGGAAATAAGCTGTTAGAAATCATAGAGAGCACAGTACATATTGGATTCACCATCTAAAACCAGAATAATAAGTCAGCAACTGTTGGCTAGTTAACAAAATCGTATTCTTGTGGGTGAGGTGTTGAGGAAAGTAGTTAGCGTTTTGTTTTGTTGTAGGTTTTTTGCAGTATCAATAACAACTGTGATCATATAGCCAACAGCCTACATGCTGTCTCTGCCTGGGTGTCTACTAGGCATTTTAAACTTAACAGGTTTATTATAGAACTCTTGATTTCTTCTCCCCAAATGTATTCTGCCTGTAGTCTTTCCTGTGTCTGTAAATGGTGGTTTATATTCATATAGCCACTCAAGGCGAAAAATCTGAGAAACCACCTTAACTCTTTTATATCCTTGACACTACATACTAGCAAGTCCTATTAGCAAAACCTTCAAAATATACTGCAAATTCATCTACCTCTCCCCTTCTCCACGGCTAACAGGCTAGACACCAGCAGTGTCTCCTAATTTATCTCCTTATTCCCCACTTTTTTTTTTTTTTAATAGAGACAGAGTCTCACTTTATGGCCCTTTGGTAGAGTGCCGTGGCATCACACAGCTCCTCCAGCTCCGGGGCTTAAGCGATTCTCTTGTAAATTCACATATATTTTATGTTCTAATTTATAACACATACTATAAAATGAAAAGATATATATATATTAGGTAATATAATTTGTCATATCTGTGTGTATATATATATATTTTTTTTTTCTTTTTTTTTGGCTGGGGCTGGGTTTGAACCTGCCACCTCCAACATATGGGGCCAGCACCCTACTCCTTTGAGCCACAGGTGCCGCCCCTGTGTATAGTTTTAATGATCTGAGTCAGTCAGGCCCTTTCCTTAATATTCTCTTGTAACTTTGTGTCCATTCAAATTATATCCAAAGTATATTACTATAGACGTAAATTATATCTAAATATTATTAACTACTGTTTGAACATTCCTATATGAACTGGCCCCTGCACTCTCTGACCGCTGCGGTCACTGCCCCATCTTACTCCATCGGCTCCAGCTGCACCCTCTCGAGGTTCCTCATCAAACCCGCCTACTGCTGCCAATTTCCCTGTAGCTCCATTCTCAGTATCTTCCCCTGGTTTGTTCTTATCTTTTGTTCAGGTCTCTGCTAAAAGGGGCCTGTCTGACCACCTTAACTAACATACATCTCCTCCGCCTCATTTACCATCCCCTGAGCCTGCCTGAGTTTTTTTTATTGTACTTGTTACAGGAAGGATATGGAAAATATTCACCAACTGGGACAGCACAGAGGCCCACCAACCAGAGGAGACGTCATGGGCCACCTCTGACCATCAGCCCAGTTGGGAATGTCAGATTTTTATTATGTATTTGCTCATTTATTTATATCTCTTTTCCCTTTCAGAATGCGTATTCCAAAGGACAGAAGTATGTTTTGTGTGCCCAATAAATATTTGTTGAATGAATGAATGAACTGTTAAAACAAATGTTAATGTGACCACAACATTCATTCAAAGAATATTGCTCTTGGGGTTTATTGTACCCAGAGACCCTTCATCTTCAAGGTCCTTAATCTTGAAGAAAATCATTAAATATTTATTTATAATTAAAAGTTTTTAAACTACCTATACAATAATAAATACATCTACAACCACCACTTAGAATTTGTAGTGGTAATATTATATTGATTTTGTTAATATTAAAAAAAATTAAACAGACATTACTGATGGAGTTGAAAACATTTTTGCCTCTATCGCTCCATCCATTCCTTACCTCCTTCTGCCAGAGGAAACCAGTATCTTGAATTGGGTGTATTTTCTTCTAATCCATGTATTTATACTTTTCATACTAAGCTGATGTGTTCAAAAATAGTATGTAGTTTTTATTTGGGGTTTTTGAAGTGTTATCCTGAAAAAAACTATTACATAACTCTCTTTGGAACATCATTTTTATAAGTTATCCATTTGATCTATATAACCTAGTTCATTCATGTTAAAATACTGTGTGTGTGTGTGTGTGTGTGTGTGTGTGTGTGTGTGTGTATACTCTCTCTCTCTCTCTCTCTATATATATATATATATATATAGTAGAACCTCCATAGTTGGTCACTTCCCTACATTGACCACCTCCTTAAGTTAACCTCGTTTTCATAGACCGGACATGCACCCCATGTATATACCAGTACAGTAGGCCTAGTCCCTTATGTTATGGTCCGTTGCCTTGGGTGGTCAATTTATAGAGGTTTTGCTATGTATATAATACATATATTTCATTGTATAATTATATTCTTCATCAGTGCAAATTTAGATCGTTTCACCCCCCTCCCCCCGCTTTGGTTCTTGGCAATTACCAGACACTTTATAAGGAAGATCCTTGTAACAATCTTTTGGTGTGTATGAGCAAGAGTTTTGCTGTGTTTTTCCTGAGGTGTGCACCCCAAAGCTAATCAGCTGGATTGTAGAGCAGGGACATTTTCATACCATGTGGTTGCACTGCTGTGCATTCCCACCAACAGATTCTCCTTGATAAGTTTTGCCTTGTTTACTGTTTACTCTTTATGTCATTAAATATATTTAAAACATCATATTTCTCTTATTTCCTTCACTATCAGGACATGCATGTATTTTATGATCTCTCATAGTAACCATAATTATCTCAGGATTTTTGATAAAACTGTAATATATGAAACATGGCTCCTAATCTCTCATCTTTAATTTTAATAGTCAATCACTTTAATAGTCAATCACTTAGAAGTTGCATGATCATCATTAATAAATATTCAGAATGGTGAGTCAACAGAAAGAAGCATGAAATTTGGAGAAATAATCATTGAGCTAAACTATAAGCAAACTTCTTTGGTGGCAACAAATTTTAAGAGTGGCATCTTATGTCTGGCCACCTGAAATAAAAGGTCTCCTGTGACCTGTGCAACTAATACACACAAAAAAAATCACTGTTTTAAAAATGGTTTTTAATACTTAGCCATATATAATTTTTCCCCCAAATCATTGTCTTCATTACCATATTATAACAATTGCCTTGCGGTACTTTTAAACCAGAAGTCCCCTGCTTTACTTTGCAAGATGATATATAAATATTGTCTCATCCGTTACTGGAATGACTTGGCTCCTTGATGAAAACCTGAGGTGACATGTAACATAGTCAATTTGGACAGCAAGGGAAGGGTTCTATTTCCAATTAAAACCACAGCTAAAAGTTTCCATTTAGACTGATGGGAGGTAGACCAGATATACATTTTGTACACTTTCTTATTTGTTTAGGGGGAATTGGGCTCTTTTATGAGTAGAACAGTAAATTCCCATAGTACTGTAAGCCCTCCAAGGAAGAGGCCAAATACCTGTTCTCAAGAGAAGATATCTGGGATCATTGAGTTTTGAATCTTTAGGAATAGGTATTTAGAACTGGAATGTCTAACATGGGAAAGAACATGACTTTAAGAAAATTTTACTTGGATCTGAGCTGGCCTGAAGTTTCACGTTCTAATTTAATGAAGTTTCATTTCTTTGTTCCGAGGAATAGTAAGACAATGATGTACTTGGGATGGTGCCCGGAATACAGTAAGTGCTCAATAAATATGAACTGTCTGACCTTCCCTGGTGTTCCTAATGGCATCTAGCACGGTTTACAATGTTCAGGTCCATGCCAGATATTTAAAATAAAAATAATCTCCCAACTGTGGTTTTAAAGTAAATGAAATGTATTCTAAATAACACAGAATTAAAATAGTCACTCATGAATGCAATGGCATTTGCACTGAAATTATAATGGCTCAGTGGTTTAGCAATCACACTATACAACCGTGAAAGCAATGTGTTTCTGAAAGCAAAAAAAAAAAAGTTCACAAAATTAAAAAAAAAAAAAACTGTGCAATAAAATAAAAGTTCATTTTATCAATAACGTATTAGAATAGGCTCAATGGTTTTGCTCATGGAGGCTTAGCAAGTGAGAGCAATTCCTGCATGGGAAATAGAAATGTGGGCCCTAACTCAGTTTTTCCGACTGTCATATTAACATGTTATCCCCTTCTTCAAAAGCATCGAGTGTATCTCCACCACACTCCGGATCAAGAAAACAAAACATTGTTAGGTTCAGCCTTATCTTCATAATTCCTGCTTATTCTTGTTGGAATTCTTTTTATGTCATGTGATATTTCCATACATTGTGTTCAAGTAGAGACACCAGCAAGTCGCATTATTGGTGTGACTGTGAAGTGGGGGCAGGTGCTGCTTCCTTCCCATGAATGTAACTTCGTGTGATGATTTAAAGAGGGGCCAGCCCTCACCTACAGCATGGCTGGGCTTCTTTGTGCTGGGCACGATCCCTTGGTCTCGGGTATTATAAAACTTCACAGGTATAACTTGAGCTCATGCAGTACTCACGCTGCATCCTGGAACAAGCAGAACAAAGGAGGGAAAAGACCTTTATTTACATGACATTGGGTGATAAAAGTCATACCTGTTAATAGGTTAATAGAGGTTAGCAGTCAATACCTGTTAATAGATTAATAGTTAATAAAGTCATACCTATTAATAATTTAGCTTACTTACTAGACCTGCATTGGCAAAGTTACTGAGCTAGAGACACAAAAACATGTAAGGCAGACACTTCTCCTAAGCTCTTGGAGTGCATGACCAAGGCAGGAGAAAAACATTAAACAGGTACCAACAACAACGACTCTGGTAAGTGTTCTAAGGAAGAAATGTAAGTTCCTGTGAGAGTATGGAATCTTTATACAGGTGGTGTGAGGAGAGCAAAGGCCATTTTTTCTTTTTCTTTTTTAATTTTTTATTTCAGGTTAATGTGAGGTTACAAACAACCAGGTCAAAATATTTGAATTTGTTAAGTAGAGTCCCTCTTACACCATTTTTTCTTTTTCTTGAGGGAAATCTAGATGTTGTCAAATGCAAGATTTACTCAGGGATGTTTTTGGTTTTGCTTTTACATGTATGTTCTTAAAGCTATTAATTAAGTCATTGAATCGTACTATTGAACTTCCTGCAATAAAATGGCTTTGCTATCGCAAGACAAGAAATTTGGCCCCTAACCCCTTTTCCTCATTGAAACTGTTTTTAAGGCAATTTAAAAGCGAGTGTTCTGGTTGGGCATGGTGGCTCACGCCTGTAATCCTAGCACTCTGGGAGGCCCAGGCAGGTGGATTGCTTGAGCTCAGGAGTTCCAGACTAACCTGAGCAAGAGTGAGACCCTGTCTTTACTAAAAATGGAAAAATTAGCTGGGCACTGTGGCCAGCACTTGTACTCCTAGCTCCTCAGAAGGCTGAGGCAAGAGGATCGTATGAGCCCAGGAGTTTGAGGTTGCTGTGAACTGTGATGCCATGACACACAGCTCATGGTGACAGAGTGAGACTCTCTCTCCTCTCTTTGCTCAGGGTGACAGAGTGAGACTCTCTCCCCTCTCCCTCCAAAATAATAATAATAATAATAATAATGCGAGTGTTCTTAGCAATACCACTGTCCTACTGCAGTATGTAGTTCTCCTTAGCAATACACTTACTAATTAATTAGTAATTAGTTGCTAATCACACCGGAGTATGAGCTGCTTGAGGACAGGAACAGAGCCTGGTTCTCTGTTGCATCCGCACAATGAATCCAGTGTCTGACACATAGAGGGCCTTTCCCCTCTGCACCCCTGGCTGCTTTCCTGACTTTCTGCTCTCCCTGCTCCTTCACTGGTGCTGTTGTCTTTCGATGATCTCTTCTGCCTCTTGGCGTCTTCATCCCACTGTCTTTGCCATCTTTTATCATCAGAGTCGCCTCACGCAGAATCTGGCCAACAGTGCCTCTTGGGAATGCATTGTGGGAGTATTTCGTGGTTTCTCTCCATGGTATGTTCTGTAACTTGGTGTTTTCTCCAAACAGTTAGTTCAATTCTGTGTTTATGGACTTCCTTGTTCTGCAGAACCCTGTGCTGGGTGTCATGGGAGATAACACTGACAGGCCAGCTGCTGCCTTCAAGAAGCTTTTGTAAAGTACATTCTTATTTACAAAGGAAAAGAAAATAAATATGAAGCTAGAGTTAGAGATAAAGAAGTATAAGAACACAGAGAGAAGCAATACATTGCATCCACAGAGGGACCAATGATAGCCTCATAAAGGGAGAAGCTTTGGCTGAGCTTTAGGGACTCAAAGCTATTCTGAGATATTCTGAGATGAAAGGAGTAGAAGGACGTTCTAGCTGAAGGAAACTGCAAAGCCTTGTCCTTTGCTTCCCTTTGAAAATCATTTCTTTTGTGGATCTCAGTGTTATGACGGTGCCATCCCTTAATTAATCTAAATCCTGCTCTGCTGTCCTTATGTTTTCCAAGATATAATAATACAGGGGCATCATGTCTTATATTTGACATGTTCTCCATCTGTATAATCTATCAATCATTAAGCACAATCATGGAGGCAAAGGGGTTTTATACAATCCAGTGTACTATATAAAAAAGGAGAAAGTTCTGTACAAAGGTAAATCGCCATAACTCTTACTTTGTATTTATTTGCAAGCTCAGTGATCACACATCACAGATACTTAGCAGATGATATAAGGATTCGATTCAGTAAATATTTAGGGAAGCCTAACCAGGTAATTTTGGATAAGTTAACCCATCTAAACTTTCTGGGTTTCGGTTTCCTTTGCATGGTCTTAATAGAGACTGGCTAGCATAACTGACTTTGAAACCTACTATACAATGTAAGAAAAAGCCACTCTTAATACATACCAGACCCCAGGCCTTTGCCCGTCAATAACTTTGCTAGAGCTATGAGACTTAGATAATTAAGATAGATAACAATTCACAACAGATGGCTTGTATGGAAGTTTCTGGTACTGTCATTAAGGATCATGGGTTTGAGTGTCCTGTTTGGCAATGGGAACAGTCACAAGAGTCACAATTAGCATAGAATTTAGGTACCTGAAACTTAACCTGTGTTAAGTCCATAATCTCTGACAGGCAGAGAGCCTTCTATCCTCCCAGGCCAAACCACAGTCTTCCCAAAATACTGAGTCATGATTAGATGACATTTTCACCAGTACAATGGTTGGTTTTACCATTATTTTCCAGTAAGACACATTTAAATTGCTTACATTCCTTTTCGATTTGATTTGCTCTGTAATGTTCCAGAGCAAAGCTTCATAATTCTATAATTCTGCCACCAGACATCCTTAGAGCAGCATACATTTAGGCATGATCATTAAGAACTTTATTCTAGAAGAATCTGTCTATAAATGACAGGGGTTTATAGTTGGGGTTATATATATTATGTACATATAAGATTTGTTATTACCAATGTTAAAATTTCTAAAGTGCCTAAAGATCAAGACCCATATTTGTTATACTGATAATTCATATTTATATAAAAATAACTGCAGTCACCTTTGAAGTATTCCCCTCGGCCATCTGGTGACCGTAGTAATATTCAATAACGATATCCATAGCACTTTTTCCAGGATGAGTTCATGAACGTAACTGTCCGACTGCATATATTGTCCTTGAGTTGTCAATATTTTTAAAGCCATTCTTCTTTTCTCCAAATACATATTGTTTGTTAAGTAAGCAGTTGGCAAAAGAACTTTGCAGTCATTATGGATGCTTCTTACCTTGGATTGCCATAGGCTCATGGAAGCCTTCCACAGAAATAATGCTAGAGCAGGTTCCTCTGGACGCCACAGTATCAGAGGCATCGAGCTATTGACAAATCAATACCAGAAAAGAACTTTGAGAACTTTGGAGGAAAAGTACCCTGCAATTTCACAGCATAACTAATGGGAGCTTTGCTGTGAAACTAGAAGATTATTCATGTAGTCATGGTCTGAAGTGAACGAGTCAGTTCTCATTCTGCTCTGCTGGATTCCTTTCCCGCCCTCCCTTCCTTCTTTCTTTCTCTTTCTTTCTTTCTTTCTTTCTTTCTTTCTTTCTTTCTTTCTTTCTTTCTTTCTTTCTTTCTTTCTTTTTTTTTTTAATGAAATTGCACAGCTGGTGTATAAAATCCCTGGCAAACTTCTCATTTTTACTTTAGAATAATGTCCCCCACTCCCCCACACAAAAAGACCTCAGCACTAATTAGTCTAATAAAACTAATTTCAAGAAGCTGTAAATTTATGTCCATAATTAGTTATTAATATACGGTATAAGACACTGTGCTCAGAAGAATATTTTTCTGACATACAAATCCCATTTATTTTTAGCATTCTGGACAGTATAAAGTATTTCTGTCTCTCTCAGTAGAAATTTTCCATGTCTTCACTTTAACTTGACAATGTGCTTCTGTCTACACCAGCTGTGAGCATCTCAGCTCCCTGAGGAAGACAGAAGTGGAACCACTTTGAGGTGATATTTACCAAGGACAAAAAATAAGCCCAGTAGTAATTCTGTCTTAAAATAATCATATTTTAAAATGCATCCTGGGTGACTATAAGACAAACACTTTATATATTTTTTCATATCTATAGCAATATCTATGATTTGGCTCCTATTCGACTCAATTCTCCAAACTCAAGAAAAGCCCATTAGTCTCTTAACCATAGAGGACTGATTCACAGAAACAACATGGCAAAAAAATCTACAGAAAAATCTTCAAAAACTGAAAAATTTTTTGATGATATTATGACATTTTTGAGAAATTGATCAAATCCCACAATTTCAAATATATATCTTCTTCCTAACAAAACAAAATTTGCTGAAGATATCACTAAGTTCTCCATCTGTAAATTAGCCTTTTTCTATTCAATCTTTACCCACATGTATTTGGTAAAGTAAAAATAAAACCAGCTGTTTCAAATAGTTTGTGTATTTCTTATCTGACTCTCTAGTCGCAGGGGTCCTCAAACTGCGGCCCGCAGGCCACATGAGGCCGTATGATTGTATTTGTTCCCGTTTTGTTTTTTTACTTCAAAATAAGATATATACAGTGTACATAGGAATTTGTTCATAGTTGTTTTGTTTTATTTTTAAACTATAGTCCGGCCCTCCAACGGTCTGAGGGACAGTGAACTGGCCCCCTGTTTAACAAGTTTGAGGATGCCTGCATCAACATCTGTTAGCTGGAGTTTGTAGATCTTACAAAGAATGACAAGAGCATATTGGACCATCTTATAGGTTTCATTTTGATAATGAAATTCTATGGGGTATACATTCCTATAAGATCCTGGCCATCTATGAGAAATCAAGTTTATAATTGAGCAGAAATCCAAGAAAATTAGGATGGAAGAATACTAATTTTGAAAGGAGTGGCCCTTGGCCAAGCTCATATTTGCTGCCTACTCTTGTACCCGTCTTTAGAGCTTCCCCTTGCCTCAAAGAAGAGCAGGGGGACCTCTACCGGCAAAGACTTTAAAATGAGTAGTTCATTCTGTTATCCCTTCTAGAAATATCCGCATTTTTATAGGCTCTCACAAGAAGTAAATGACTATCCAATAATGACATTAAAAATGGCAAGGTGTATATTTTAAGGCAAGGAACACTTTCTACTTTCTTTATTCTCTAAGACAACCCCCAAGGCACCTTGCACTGACCTACTTTATCAGTAAGGGTTAGTCATTCATTAAGACTGATTCTCTCTGCAGCCAGGAAAGCAGAACTAGCAGGTGATACATACTAAGGGACATACTGCAAGGAATTGGTTGAGTTCTATGTACTTGTAAAGGCTGGCTAGGTAACTCCAAAATCTGGAAGGCAGGTTGGAACTCTTGTTCACAGGCAGAAGCTGCTGTCTACAGCGGGAATTCTTTCTTCAGGGAAGGAAGCCATGGCTTTCTTCTGAAAGCCTTTTAACAGACTGAATAAGGCTCAATCATATTATCTGGGATAATCTTCCTTACTGAAAGTCACCTGATTATGAACTTTAATCACATCTGAGAAATATCTTCACAGAAACACCTAGATTAGTATTTAAGTAACTGGTGACTGTAGCCTCAATAAGTTATAGGCAGTCCCCGAGCTACAAACTTCCGTCTTACATACAACTCATACTTATGAACAGAGGCTATTACAGTAAGTTTCCAAGTTACAAATATCTGACTGACACATGACTTGCGCTTATGAATGGAGGCTATTGCAGGTAACAGGTAAATGTACCTGTTCTAACTTACATGCAAATTCAACTGAAGAACAAACCCATCTCATTTATAACCTGGGGACTGCCTATAGATCAAAATGACCAACACATCTGCTTTTTAGAAATATTAAGAAAATCATTTTTAAAGTGGATTAGGCCTCTTACACAAAATATATACGTTAGGACATAAAGAAAATGAAATTTAAAATGGGATGAGTGCCTAAGGAAGATAAAATGTTTATTGACAAAGTCTTCGGCCATGTCTATGTTCTGCTTCACACTGAATGAGTGACGAATTTCAGTACCCACACCATAGTTTATTTATCTTTATGATCATCGTACAGATGCTTTTTACTAGGTTAAAGGGAAGCTGTTCAAAATTGATTACGAGTCTTCATGAGTGACAAATCAATTAATTACAAGCAAAAAATTTATTGTTACTGATGATGCTGGGGAAAAAACTAATTATTTAAATGGCAGATGTAATATCATTAAGATTAATAACAAGATACAAACAACATAATTATTGATGCTGATAATTGAAACCAGTTGGAAATGATTTAATTGGATAAGCTATTTGGAACCATTTATATATTTTGTTTTAAAAGTAGCTACTATAAGTCAGGGTTCAAAAAAACACAAAATTTATCAAGCTACCATTACTGAGCCTGGAATCAAATGTAGGCAGCCGTTTTTTACCTTAAAGGGCATACTCAAGTTTGCAATTCCTTTTCTCTCTTTGGAACTCTTTAGTAAGAATAAGAGATACTAGTATGGAATACATCTCCCATGTCTTAATAATGGGACCATCAATACTTGTAGCATCACACAAGAATTTAGTGTCCCAACCCACATTTTTTAATAAGACAAAATTCCATTGTGTTGAAATCTTAGTATATGATGAAATCAGATTGACTGGTCTTATTTTGCCAGGTCAAACTAGATACATTTTTTTAGCATGACATTTTCTGTATTTCCAATCAATACTATATTCAGTGCCCTTTTTAATATTTAAAAAATTAATGGCTGAGTTATTGATGTTTAAAAATTCTCAGTGTTTTTTATGTTTTTCTTCTTGTATGTATAACACTTGCTAATTTTCCCTGTTCATCATGCATCAGCTCTGAATTTGGACTCCGATTCCTTCCATCTTTCAGCAAATAGCTTTTTCTCTTCCTTGCCCTTCCTTTCTCCCTCTCCCGAAGCTATTGGCAGAAGGCACTGAGAGGGCCTTTAGGACTGGGGTTTCAGGTGTGCCCCCCTCAAGGGTCCGGCTGACTCCAAGACACTGGGTTCTTTTTCTGTTTCAGCAGCAGGCAGAGATCTACCATTGTGTGTCCCAACAGGGGGCTTCGAAGCATCCAGGCTCTCCTGTGTGAAGCCTCCTCTGGGCTCTGTGACAGCAGCAGTCCTCCAAATTAGTCAGTGAACACCTGCTTCATTTATCCCTCTAAACCTCCTTTCTCTCTCAGAGACAAAACTGCCCATCTAGTCTCTGAAAACCCACAGTATATCTGGAAACCACAAAGTGACAGTTGTTAACCTCATTTGAATGAATATGTTTACTGAAAATTGACTATAGTCACCACCAATTTTCTAACCTCACATTCACATTGGGACAGAATACTTTTACCAACAGCCTGGAACTTTTTATTTTATTCTTTCTTTCTTTCTTTATTTGAGATGGCAAATGAGAGGTCTAAGAGTCTTTAGAACTGAATATTTACTTGCTCTTAGTCTCTTATTTCCTTTCCATAACCAATTTGACAAGCTATTATATGCGCTATTTATTCACTTCAGTTGCTATATACTATTGAGAGAACCACCTGATAACATAAGCCAACCATTTTGCTCCTTGCTTGTTTAATCCTCAAACAGTTGTATGATGTAGGTATGACTGCCCTTGTCTTACACTTGAAAACAGTGAGACTCAGAGAAGTCAAATAGTTTTGTCTGTCATGACAAAGCTAATGAAGGCTGAGGTGAGATTCATCCCTAATTTCAAAAGGTGTACTCTTTACTGAGGGGATTCTTGGGAACCCTGTAGTAACATCTTACTAACTTTGTTTAACATGTATGTGTTAGTCACCATTATAAGACTTTTACATGTATTAACTTATAACTACCTCAAGGATTAGGTACTGTAATTACCCCCAGTTTTCAAATGAGAATGGGGTATGGGAAAATTATGTAACCTCTCCAAGGTCACACGGCTAACAAAATTCTTGGCGGTCTATTTTCTGGCTCCTTTTAACCTGTATACCAATGTATGAAGTTAATTTGCAGAATACAAGACTTAAAAATTGTCTTTATAATGTCCCAAGGAAAGAAAAGTGACTAGCAGTTTGATTAAGGCATTATTGGGATCTGACAAATGTTGGCTTTGCTTTTCAAAGCTGTCTTAACAGGTAATGGGATTTTTATGAAATCAATTTGATTAGGAGTCTTAAGTTATAGAGTGCTTCTAGAATTCTTAGAGTTTTGTGCCTTAGGTTTAAGTCTGCTATCCATTGTGAATTAATTTTTGTGAGGGGTAAAAGATGTGGGTCCTTTTTCAGTCTTCTGCAAAATTTTGACTCAATCGCTACAAAAGCAAGTTGTGTAACCAAAATGTGTGTGCCCCATAATATTATGAAATTAAAAATAAAATAAGATAAAATAAATACACATAGACTGCCTGTCCCACGAGAGACTAGGAACTCTCAGGAATCTATATTCACTAATGTATATTAGAAAACACTCCCCCCAAACTAGCATTTTTGAAGCAATACTTACTTGGTAGAATTTTTGCGGTGTAAGAAAATAATTTTTCTCAGCAAACTCTAGACAATTTGGTGGTGTCCTTCTGCAATCTTGTGGCCATGAACTTGACTCTGGAGAAATCACCTCATTCAAAAGAGATGACTTTTCTATTTCCAAATTGGTATGAGATTGGTACAAAAGAGCTTAGTAATAAATTTACTGGTCCGCAAGAACATCATAATGGCTCCATAGTAGGAATTGAAATTATACTTCACTTCTGAGCCATTATGTGATATTTGTCAAAGAATCATGTGGCAATGCTTCAAGGTTTGTTGAGCTGGGACTTTTTTTTGTTGTTGTTCGATGTACTTTAAAGCCTCCTCAGAATTCACTACCCTAGCAATCTTTTCCATTTTACATTTTCTTCCTTTTTTTTCTTTATGTTCTCTTTAAAAATTATTATTGCTAGGATTAGACACACTTTAGTATAGGATTTATAAAAAAGATTGGTGATTCTTTCGAAATAGCCACTTCAAAGCCCTGGTTGAAAAGGATGGGCGTTTCTCTTTTCTAGTGATAGATATATTGAATAACCTGTTATATTTTTTGCTTGGGGCAGGGAAGGAGTAAAGGATTGAGCCAAAGTTTCTTTAACAGCAAAATATGACCCACAATATGTTGTTTTGACTGAAAAATGATATGCCAAACCCAGCGTGCTTCAATAATGCCGCAGCACACCCGATGCTTTGGAAATAAAGGTTTTACAGCTCTCTGGATCTGAAGGAAGACCACACTCAGTGGGTGAAAGCAGTGTGAGGTGTTCTTATTTAGAGCAAGGAAATACAGTGAGAAGAAATTTGTAGTTCTTTTTTCTTGCTTATCATCTTAATATGGATAAACAAATCTTTTTTTTCATTTTAAGAATTTTAATAAATAGAATCATGTGGTATGTGACCTCTTAATGTTACCTTTTTTTTTTTTTTTTTTTGGATAAACAAATCTTAAACATCAAAACATTTCATGAAGACAATACTTCAGTGTCACACGGAGAGTTTGTTCTGTGTCTTAGAAGAGACATTGAGCTTTAGGATTTTCTTTTCTGCATAGAATTTAAATTCCATCAGAATTTTCTGATTTTGATTAATGAAAGGGTTTCATTAGTCAATAATACTATTGGGAGAGGAAAGCTGAGTTCTGTTCGGTATTCATGCGGCATAAAAAGTAATGTGTACTGTATCTCACCACAGAAAGGTACATCAGAATTGTTTTCATTCAATCTTGAGATTTCATTTGCTAAGCAAAAAGGAACATGCAAGTAAATCCGATCACTAAATTAATGTTTTATATAAATTGTGTCTCCATTAGAAGCATCTAGATTTACCTAGTGATGGCCGTTCATGGAGTGTCTGTTTCATGCTACATTTTCTTTCTGTTCTATACAACTCTCTAAGGTTATCTATTATTATTCCCAATTTATAGATGAAGACAGGGTAAAAAAAGTTCAGGGTCAATTTGCCCAGGGACACATTGCCAGTGTTGGAGCTGAATCCCTTGCTCTTTTCACCGTGGTATGAAGCATTTTGGCTGGATGTTTGCCCATTCGTTCAGTGTGTGAAAATGTCCATGTCTTTTTGCTTACTTAATTCTTTGTTTTTTGTCTCTCTCTTTTGTCTGTGGTATTTTTTGGAACTTCCTTTGTTCTTATGTGGAAGCTACAAGGCTACTCATATTGGTGAAACTTTTCCTGACACCCTCTCCCTACTCCATCCGCCAAGACTTAGTTTTATGATCTTCCAAAGTGCGTGTGATTTCCTGTGTGTTTGTGTAGCTCTGTATTAGAGCAAGGATCTCATTCCCAGCTGCACATTAGAACTTCCTAGGGTGTTTTTAAGAAATACCAATATTTGGACCCTGCCTATAGTGATGAAATTCATGGGTAGTTTTTTTTAATTGCTCAGCTAGTTTTCTTTCTTTCTTTCTTTCTTTCTCTTTTTTTATTGTTTAGAATTCATTGAGGGCACAAAGAATTAGGTTATACTGATTACATTTGTTAGACAAAGTCCCTCTTATAATTGTGTCCTGCCCCCAACAGATGGCACCGTGCCCCCATCCCTCTCTCTCCACTTGCTCATTCCCCTGCCCTCCTCCTTGTATTAGCTCATCTACTGCCTCCATATTAGAACAGAGTACATTGGATTCTTGTTTCTCCTTTCCCCACCTAGTTTTCATGCAAGTTGAGGGTTGAACATCTAGCTTATAAATTCTTTTTTTTTTAAGCAGGCATCCTCAAATAGCTTATAAACTCTTAAAGGGTTGGTTGGATGAATGAATGAATGAATTTTAAAATATGAATCATTTTTTCTGTAGTACAAATATTTCATTTATTTTATTATTATATGATTGTTGAATAGAGTAAATGTAGACTATCATTGCATTAAGTATTGAGCAGCAATTATAACACCAGCTGCAAATTTAGGTAGTGCTTTCCACACTCAAGTCCAGTTTCCCTCATGGAGCTCAGCACAGTGGTTCCCCTGTGTTGCTTCATAAGAACTCCAAACTTAGGAAAAATGAGGTTATTGAGTGAAGATTAACAGTAGTTCAGCCAGAATGTGCGATCTCTTTACTAGTCTATTTGGGATTTGAAGGACTTTCATCTACTGGTGTGTTATATCTTGGTCAAATTTTGTATCAGAAAGCAAGAGCCATCTTAGAATTCAACAACCTTTAAAAGGATCCTGGCACCAGCACACAGCAGGCTACTGCGCTGGGCAACTTCATAGGAGAAATTGATTGTTTCCCTGGGTAGACATCAGGATATTACTAGATGTCTTAAAGCCATAAGAACATTAAGTGGGGTTTTCAGGGCTGTAATATATCCTTCAGGTCTCATTTCAATGGCAATCAATGTTCGTAGTTCTCTTTTCAAAGCACTAGAAAGCATGTTGGCATAATTCATGTCACTGAGGTATTGTTTTTCCCTTTGCTTTCTGGTTTTTTGTTTTTTTTTTTTTCCCTAAGAAAGTTAGGCAAGTTACATGACAGATGTCCTCTATGAAAAGCTATTATATAATCTGAAACAAAAGACCAGTCTCTAATAATAGTGGAGTGTTGAGAGCACTGAGTAAATTCACTTGAATGAGATCAATCATGGAAATTCTCTAAGGTGCAGTATTTCAACTTGGCATTGAAAATTCCAGACTCATTTAACACACACATGGTGAGAACCACAATTGGTTTTTAAGGCTAGTTTGGTAAAGATTCATAAATTCGTCCTTGGTTATGTCTCTGCACAGGCTCATAAGTAATTTTAGTGTTGACAAGTACAGATCCTTGCTGGGGGTTCTATGAAATTTAATCAGCAATTCAGTACAAATCAATAGCTGCTTAAGGAGGGCCCATTATTTTCCAGGCTGGGCACTTAGAGGGGGAAGGAAGTTGAGTAAGAACAAAATTCGTGCTCTGCAGGAATTTGCCAATGGATAGAAAAACTGAATATTTGGACTATAAAAAAGTCTTGCAAAGAAATTAGGCTTACAGAGTAGCACAATGTTACAGGGGATTGATTTAGGGAAAGTGAAGTGGTTCCCCGTTTCCTGTGAATACCCTTTCCTCCCCCCCATTCAGTTGTAAACAAGAACTTACTTGATAAGGGAAATCTGAGAAAAAATATCCTGTGTATATTATTTCTGAAATTAAAATAAAAATTACTTTGCATTTTCATAGGCATGAGCATACCTTTATGCTAAGTATCTGAATCCAAAATGCTTTGGAAGAAGAATTTCATTGAATTAACATTTATAAAGAACTAGGTCTCATGGCTCTTCAAGTAAGGAATTCAAAGATTGCCTATCATTTGTTTAGCCAAGTACCAATCCTAACACCACTGTTCAGTGCATTAGCTGACAGGAATAAACTGCATATCTATTTATAACAGTGTTAGATTCACATGGATGGTCCCTGGCCCCGTTCCCAGCATCAAGAATGAGCACGGGTACCGAACTGAGTCAGTCAATGATGGGCTGATCTCGGATACAGACCAACTCCACACAAACAGTTTACTACAGGAAAAAGAAAGAAGCTATAGGAAGTGAAAGCGAAGAAGGAAGCAATGACACAAAATGACACAAAATGAAAATATGTTCCAGAGAAAGAAGAAGGGGCCGGTCACCAGGGTGGAGAAAGACCCTGCAGTCTGGGCACACAGTGCTCACTAGTCTGTTCCACTTTCTCCTGGCAGGACTGGTTGCTGTTTCCCACCTTTGCAGTGAGTGACTCTTAATGCTCCACGGACATCACGTATGTTATTTCCAGTCATTCCAAGCCAGTTGCATGCTCAAGCCTAAGGTGAATGGACTAGGAAGCTTCCCTCCCCATCCTCCGGGTCCACCCTCTTCGCAAGGGAAGACTCAGAAAGCAGCCCTGAGAGATGGGTCCTGTAAAGAGGAACAATGAATAACTAGGAACAATAATATCTGCCAAAAATCTGTAAGGCTGTGTCCAGGTTTTCTTTTCTTCCTTCATTACCTTGGGCACTTGGTGGATCTACTCAATCCAAAAGACTCATACCCTGTGGGTGGGAAAGATTTTTGGTTTATCTTTTCAACAACTTCTCCTTCCTAGAGGCTGAAACATCTCAGTTGCATTTATCTTTTTATTTTTTAAATACCTGTGTCCCTGTTTGGTCTCTTTGCTCTAAGACATTTTTCCAGGAATTTATTTCAATAGACATTTTTTAAAAATTGACAATAACTAATTCTTACTTTCTTCTTCCAGATAATTTTGTTCTTGTTTCATGACTATAAAACATTCTTGAACCTCTCTGAGCAGATTAATTAGATTAGTGATCTTTTTTGTTACCTGCGTCATCTTCATTTCCCTCGCCTTTTCTTCTCATTTAAGTCGGTTCTCTTTTCAAGAGTTTTGGACTAGAAGCACCACCAGGGAATGAGTTCAGCTTTGTTTTAGGAAGTTGTGTGTCAGATGCCATACTGCTGTCCAGGATGCAGGAATGTAAAGCTCCACTTTGAAACTCCAGGGTCCTCACAGGGGCTTTCCCTTGGCCCACTTATCTCAAGGCCCTTTGTAACCATCACCACCTGCACTCCAGAGAGTGGCTCACATTTTCCCACCTGAAGATGTCAGCATGGTTTGATATATACCCCTGGCAGCAAACGAGCTGTACGCCTCTCCTTAGGCAGCCCTTTAGGAAATGAAGTTGTATTTGCATTTCTATAAGGCTGTGAATTACACAAAGCTTACATTTTACCCTGGTGTGGAAGGCTCAGTCAACCTTCTCAGTTAGTAAGCGCAATAATCAAGTTGGTCCAGCTTCCCCGTACTCCTTCCCAATGTCAGTGTGAATGTTAGATGATTTGATGAAGGGCCCTAGAGCATAGGCTTTCTAACTTTTTAAATCTAAAATTAATGGTAATGCATGTTACATCAAGACTCAGTAAACACATATAAACATAAATATGCATTTAACTGAAATAAAAGTTTTACAAAAATGCCTAATTAGGTAAGTAGCAATGTTATATTTTCTATTTCAGATTTTAACATTCTGATCAAGATTGACTAAACTGGACTTACTAATAATTTCTTAGTACAAAGAAAGAGGTATAGAAAATGCTCTGGAGAATAAATAAAAATATTCTCTGGTTTTCAAATAGGTGTCACAAAATTCCCGCTCTAAATGTATTGCTTTTATTTTATAATATTATTTCTTAACTCAGAGACTTATTGTGCTGTATTTAACACAACCTTTAGCAGACTTTGTTATCTGAATATTTTCTCCAAAATCAAAACTTAGAAGAAAATCACAAAGCCAAAATGCCAAAGAGACACAGTAATTGCCTTAGGACACAGGTCCATTGCCCTAAGTAGGGCATTGTATAGTCAGTATTACCTGTTTCTCATGGGGATGGAATTTATGCATATTTCAAACAATTTTCATCAGAAAGATTTAACCTTTGTTACTTGAGTTTGGACCACTTCTGTAGTTAAAGATCCCTCCCCCTGAGGACAATTAAAAACAAATAGCCCAGGGACTGTGCTATAGATTCCCCCTGGCAGGTGGCTGCTTATGCTGAAAGCTCTCCTAAATATTCTGGGGAATAATAGAATCTATTACACTTGCAGGAGATTAGCTGAGCGTTCTTTAAGGTTGATTAAAATCTGGGACTAGCAGAGAAAGGGATTCAATAAAAAAACATAAGGCAAGTGCTGTTGCACAAGGAAAATAACCCCCCACATTCAGAGCTGCTTTCTTAGAGAACTGGGGACAATGGCAATGAATTCTAAATAAAAAATACATTTCAGTGAAATAACTCATGACTGAAAAGTAACCATGAGTGCATCCATGGTTAGCATCCATTGATTATGTGTTACATAAACGAAGGTTTGTTTTCCGATTGCTATCGGAGGAATTGAGTACCTTTCAAGTAGCTAGAAAGTTCCATAAAGTGCAGTTTTAAGTGGACTCTGTCATGTTACTGAGGACTCTTAAGTGTTGGTTGGTTAACTTGTATGAAAGAGAAAGTAAAATATGCTTGGATCGGATTTGTTCCTTTGCGAGGGGTTGGGAGGAAAATGGCTTTTTGAAGTTTTCCAGAACCCTTCCAAAAAAGTACTGTTGGAGTTTCCTTTAAGTAATAATCACACAAATAATCACAGATTACAGTGCCACACAACCCCATTAACTAGGTGAAGGAAAAATAGCAGCATTTTCATTTTAATGAGGTGTCAGCTCCCTCCCTTGCTGTCCTATGCATCTTAATGTCCTTGCTGTCTCCACTGACTTGGGGCTTTAAGGCTCTGTCATTGCTCTCCAAGTCCTTCCTCTAATTTCTTGTGACAGGAGGTGCTTAAATCCACAAGAAATGTGAGGTGAGGCAGAGAGAATTCCTGCAGACTGACTTACTATATGCAGAATGCTCATTTGCATTATTCATTAGATAAGAGCACTGATTTGCATCTCATCCTGGTCCCCTCCTTTAGGTTAAAAAATGCCAGAGAACATTCCACATTCCCCCCATTTTTTAATATTAATCGTAATTACGAGGGGGATTAGGCTCCATTGCTGTCCTGCACCATTTGCAATTTTTCATTTAATAAAACCTCGCAAACTCTAAACACCCCCAAACTCCTAAACCAGTCTGCATTTTCCCTTTTGTGTTTAAAATATATGAAGCTCTAACATTTGATAAAAGATCTGAATGCATAAATATATTTTATTGAAATGCAAAATGAGACATTTATGATCCATATCTAACATTAGGAATGGGAAGGAGGAGGAAGTGGTAAAAAAAAAAAATATATAGGCACAAGTATAGCATTTAAGTCTCCCTAAATCTCATTTTGGAGAAATTTCCTAGCAACAGAAACACGCCACAGATTAGAAGATACTGCCAGTAATAAATTCTTCCCTTCTTGATGGTCGAAACCAAACGGTGAAAGTTTTCTTTGCATTTTATTTTATTTTATTAATGGCTCTGCTAGTTAAGATTGTATTTTCTTGTAAGGTTTGGACCACCATTACAAAAATAAAAAATCATTGATGTCCTACTATGTATAGCAGTCTTTGCTGGCCTCTAGAATTCATTCCTGTATTAGGTATAAGAAAAATAACAAAATATCCTTCTTGACTTGACCTGTAGTCTCCATGGTACAGACCATGGAAATAGTGAGTGCTTAGTTTACTGGACCATGGGGCGTCGAGATTTATTAGATTTATTAGAATTTATTAGATTTATTAGAATTTATTATATGTCTTCTATGATTCTCGGGGATTTTGAGATAAGAGCTGCACAGGAGACTCACATCCATAATCAACACATTCATTGGGGGCCATTGGTGCATTCCCAAAGGAGAAGCAAGACCTGGTGGATGGCAGCCTTCTTTATCCTCAGAAGAGAAGAGAGCATTGGAGGCAGAGACCATTCTTCTGCCTGCCGATTTGTTGCTATACAGTTGCCCCTTGAATAGATGATAGCATTCTGTTGAAAGCTGCAGAGAACCTACTTTCATGGATCAAACACAACATTCCAAAAGGAAAGAGAATTCCAATGATCTTAAGGTGACACTGTAACCAAAAACCTGGTATCAGGCAGGTTGAGATTATTTGTTTTGAATAGAGGCTTTGTACAAACTGCACATCGTTTCATCAACACAGGTAACAGAAGATTGAATTGATTCTTTTGCTCTATTTTTGTTCCTCAGAGCTTTTAATTCAGTGATGGAAGAGGTCATCATAGACGTCTATTATTCTTGTTCACGGGACACCCTCTGCCCCCCGGCCAGCTGCTGTTTATTCTTGTCTGGTTCCTGTGATTAATGCAGGGATGCAAAGCAGCTCCTTTTCTTCTTTACGGCTGTAACTGGCACACTGCAATGTTTAAGGTCTTTTGGCATCCCCAGAAGAAATGCTATTTTTGAAATAGCCCTCGTTTACATTTGACTGAAACTGGAATGCTGACCAAGATTTGATTTTGCGGAAGTGATCGGTTAGATCAACTTAAAATGGCGTTTTTCTTGCAAGGTTGATTATTTAAATATGTTTTTTTTTTTTTTTTTACTTCAAGCATGCAATCATTTTGAGTCATTTTCAAATAAAAAGCTGCTTTTCAATTACTTAACTAGGACCAAATGGTACCCTTTCAAAATAATAAACTTCAGTATTAAGAATTGGGGGTTAGCTTATGCTCTGGTGGTATGAGTTTGGAGGCAATCAGCTTTTGTTTTTGTTAATATCACAATGGGCTTATCTGCTATGCTTCCTAGGAATGTCACTGGTGAACTGTTTGAACTATTGAAGTCACATTGTGGTTTCAGAATTCTGAATGAAATAATTAAGGAGGTTACATCTGAATATCTCACATGCATTTCAAAAATAATGTGGCCAAAGATGACTGTGATCTATCTCCCCTCCTGTCCTCCTCTTACCTTCCCTCCTCAAAAAGCTATTACTGATCGCCTTAGCAGATGGGATCGCCACTCACCTAGCTGACTAAGCCAGAAGCCAGTAGACCTCCCTCACTCCCTTTCTCGCCTCCCAGTGATCTGATCACTATTGCTGTTTAACAAACTGCTCTGAAACACGGTTGCAGAAAGCAAAGAAGAGCATGAGGGATAAAAGATGTTGGTAGCTGTTTTGGGTAAATGCAGTCAGCTGTAATCTATCTTCTGTCCACAACTATTCACATCCTTTCTATACATAAAATATAGCCAATCTTCTCCCAAGATTCTCCAAAGTCTCATCTCATTACTTGAAGTCCAGAATGTTGTCATGCAAATCAGGCCCAGAGTGGAGGAGGCTCTTTGGGTAGAGTTCTAGCATGGTTCCTCATCATAAAGTGAAGAGCTGCTGACAGAACATTCCCGTTTTCTTCCTCCCACAGATCCAATGTGCAATGTGGATCAGGCATAGGATAACTACTGTAACCATTCCTGTTCAAAAAGAGGGAGGAACGAGAGACCCACAGCTTTGCTATCCAATGGGGATTCTGAATTTGTTTGGTGCCAGTTCTGTGATAAGGGCTCAAGCCTCCCCTTTAGGAGATGTTTCCCCAGAGACTGGATCTGCTTTCCCGGCATATGGCTCCACTTGAGTTCTTCTTCTTTTTCTATAATAAATGGCCCATGTTTGCAGATGAACAATTTTTTTTTATTCTTCTTCCTATCCCTAAGTAGTTCATTGGTCCAGAGACCCCACCTCCCTCATTTTATGGTATATGTGCTCCTTTTAGTCCAAGCTGATGCAATTCTTTTAAAGACTTTTGTGTTTCCTGTGCATCAGTTTTGACATTAGACAAAAGCCACACCACAAATTTCTTCTGTAAAAGCCCCTTCCTTTGCTGTTATGGGCTTCCTGGGAGGCTATATGTGCCTTAGGACACATATTAGGTCTGTTTCAACTATTGAAGACCTAAGACCTAGGTGCCTATTGTTTAAAAAAGGCAAGCTCTTAAATTCTGAAGGCTTTGGGTATGTTTGAAAGCTTTACAAGCCACCACGTTAAACCTCTCTGAAGTTGTAAGGGAAGGCTTTACAGTCACACTCTTGTCTTCACCCGAACATTGAGACAATTTCCTAACAGGCCTTTGATTTGCTCTTTGACTAAGGCCCCTTCCTTCTCTGACAATCTTCTGCTGAGAATTTCTAAATGAGCAATTGCACGTTTGCTTTGTTTCGTTCTTTCACATCCAGCAAGGCCTGTAATATATCTTCTATCTTGTATGTGGCTAAAAAGAAAGTTGGCACTTTTAGCATTCCACCTGAGAAATTTCCTTAGACCAATCCGCCAGTTTACTAAGTGCATTCTTTACGGCCCTTATCAATATAGCAAGGAGAGTTGTTAAACTTTCTGCCACTACATAGCAGAGGCAATTTCATTTTAGCCTCCAATAATAATTTCCTCCCTGCCTTCCTAGCTTTCCCCCACATTTTCTCAAGGCCCTTCCAACTTTCACTAACTGCTTTCACTAATTTCATTAGTTTTTACTAAATTTTACCAAGGCCTTCTGGCTTCTGTTTCCTTAACAACCTTCCAACTTCACCCATTTCCCAATGTCAAACCAGTGCCACATATTCTGGGATCTCCATATGACAACACTTCATTCTGGTATCACGTTTTTGTTCCACTTGCTATTATACATAAGAAACCACCTCAACGCTTAGGCAGAAAATATCTTCTTATTATACTTAAACATCCTGTAGATGAGGAATTCAGAGAGGGTGTGACAAGGATGGCTTTTCTCTGCTATTCAATTTCAAGGGTCTCAGCTGGGAGAATTCAGCAGCTGGGACAATTTAACATTAAGGACTAGCGTCATCTTGGGGTGTCCCCACCCCATGTCTGGCAGTTGACATTGGCTGTCAGTGGGTACCACAGTGAGGCTGCCCCCTGGACCACCTGTACGTGTCTTTGGCATGGGGCTTGGGCTCCCCCACTGCATGGTGGACTCCGAGTAGTTGAACTTGTTACATGGCAGCTCTAAGCTTCAAAAGTTGGTGTCATAGCAAACATGGTATGTGTTAATTTCTTTGGGCTGCTGTGACAAAATGTCACAAACTAGATGACTTAGCCCAAGTGCTCATCGATCCACAAATGGATTAATAAATTGTGCTATATGTACACCATGGAATATTATGCAGCCTTAAAGAAAGATGGAGACTTTACCTCTTTCATGTTTACATGGATGGAGCTGGAACATATTCTTCTTAGTAAAGTATCTCAAGAATGGAAG
>CAUYPK010109082.1:0-10473 GCA_963574355.1 Loris lydekkerianus
AATCCTTATACTCCAAAACCCCTGATTATAAGGATTCAGGATTTATAAACATTTACTGCCTTAAATGAGGTTTTCACTTAATTAAATGTGCCATTAAATATTGTGAGCTAAATAGTTCAGTGGAATACAGTTCAGTTCAGCCGCCTACCTCTTCAGCTCAGCTGCAACTTGTGGACTGAGCTGAAGCACCACCCCATCAAGCAGACGGCAGAAGACGACTGGAGATTACGTGCATTTGATTAGGTGCGCGTGCTCCGAATCAAATAACCTGTATGACCTGAGTATAAGCCGAGTTTGGGTTTTTCGGCACAAATTTTGTGCCGAAAAACTCAGCTTATACTTGAGTATATACGGTAAATCATAGTCTGTGCATTTCATTTTTATCATTCTATTTGCAAACCAAATTTGTTTATACTCGGCCCTGAGATACCTAAATCCCCTGTCATATTTTCAGCCTGTAACTGTGTAGACTCAAAATACTGTATGCCTCTTATTTTATTTGTTAATAATCCTGATTTGCAGGCTGGGTGCAATGGCTCATGCCTGTAATCCTAGCACTCTGGGAAGCCCAGGCAGTGGTTTGAGTTACTATCCAATGTCCTTTCGTTTCAACGTGGAATCCTTTTTATGTTTCTTGTGTACTAATGAGAAATTTCATGTTTTTTGCTCTGTTGTATTATTTTAATCTGGGAATATCTGAACCTATCATTTTTTAAATTATTTAAAGACCAAATAGAGAATTCTTGATTGACAGTCTTTCAGTGCTTTAAATGTCATCCAGCTGTCTTCTGGTCTCCAGAATTTCTGATGCGACATCAACTGTAAATGTTGTCGCATATCTCTTGTACTTGATGAATCATTTTTTCCCTTGCTGCTTTCCTGTCCTTGTCTTTTGACAATTTGCCTATAATATGTCCAGATTTGGTCTTTTTGTGTTTATTACACTTGGAGTTCATTGCATTTCTTGGGTGTGTACATTAATGTCTTTCATCAAATTTGGTTAGCTTGTGGCTATTATTTCTTTTTCTCTGCTTCTTCCTTTTTTTCTTTTAAGAGTCTTTTGCATATGTTGGTATGCTTGGTGGTCTCTGATTATTTTTCTTGTCCTTTTTTTTTCATTAAATAATATAATCTCAATTTACTGATTCCTTCTTTCAATTCACTAGTCCATTCTTTATTTTTCTGCCAGTTCAAATGTGTTGTTGAGCCCATGCAGCATGCGTAACACACTTTATCTTATTAAAAAATTAATGTATTAACATATGTACCAGATAAGCAAAGGTTACTTACTTTTTTTCATATCAACTTGAAATATTTACCCAAAAAGGATTACACTGTAAGTCAAAAATAAAATTAAAAATGTTGCAAAAGGTATACTTTGTATCAGCTATATTCTCAGATAACAAAATGCACTACATTCTAACTACTTTGAAAGTAAAAAAAAAAAAAAAGCACTCTCATTAATAGCTATTGGGTCAAAAAATAAAATTAAAGTGGAAATTACAGGCTCAGTGCTTGTAGCTCAAGCAGCTAAGGTGCCAGTCACATACACCAGAGCTGGCGGGTTCAAATCCAGCCTAGGCCTGCCAAACAACACTGACAACTACAACCAAAAAATAGCTGCGCATTGTGGCAGGGGCATATGTGTAGGATAATATTTAGAAATAAACATATCCTACATTAAGCACACAGAGTGAACTCAGTATGAGTTTAAAATGGCTTGCTTTTTTTCCAGAGGCTTAAGGGACCTGGGTGCCTCGGGGACACATGCAGAGTTGGCTTGCCTGGAGTTAAAAATTCCACAAGCCCATTCTCTGAAGCTGTGCACCCCGTGAAGCCTGAGATCAAAGGGCATGATGCCCTTCCTCAGAGATATGGGCCAGAGGGTTGATGTATGTTAACAACATATTATCTGAGGTCTATAGGTGCTCTGCCCTGAGGAAAAGACACAGTTGTTACTTCATACTGAGTAAACTGAGTGAACGCTTGAAGATACTCTTCCATTAACTCTGTTCCCCTATGGCTACTTTCTTCTTTGTAATCTTTATTTAGATACCTGCCCAGAGATTAGTCAGTGTCTAGAAGAAGATGTTTACTGCAAAAGTGATTGTGTTGATGTGGTAATAGGATATTTCCTTTCAAGTTGATTTCAGATAGGTAAAATGAGGTAATGGTGGAACTAACAGATAATAGGTTAAGTGTGTACGTGACTAGAAAGGTATAAAATCAAAACCCTGAATAAAGAATTTCGCTACACGCCATCCCATCCCATGTAGTCTGTTTCTTGACTTAATAATTACAGGAGCGAGTTTACACCTCCGGCAAAGCTGCTGTTCATTTGCGTCTCCGGTCAGGTAACACATGTGGTCCCAGGTATTTGGGAGGCTGAGGCAAGAGAATTGCTTAAACCCAGGAGTTGGAGGTTGCTGTGAGCTGTGATGCCATGGAACACTACCCAGGGTGACATCTTGAGGCTCTGTCTAAAAAAGAAAAAGTGGAAATTACAAATTATTTGAACATCAGTGGACATTGTTCCTGTATTTACAGGCCAAACTAGAAATGTAAATGCTTTTATCATTAGAACAAATTTTGGGGGTGGGTGGAGCAAGATGATGGATCAGAAAGATTGTTCAGCTGAGCTCTCCTCAAATGACAGGAGAAAAAGAGAGAACCCAGCCGTATCTGGCATCAGGACCTTACCCAGAGTGGCAGCTCAGGAACCACAGTAAGGAGGTGGTGAGCTGGCATATGATCCAAGCCTTGGAAATCTGATGAATTAGGCAAGTGACTTCCACTTGCTGGGATCAGCTGTCCCCCACAGAGTTCTGACCTGGGAGGAAGACTGTCCAGAGTGTTCAGTTGTTGGGGGATGCTGCACATTGAGTGGAAATCTTAGAAGAGTAGGCGGACTCAAACAGTATACAGCAACCAAATTAGAATACTGGTTTGAGTAGATTTGCCATAGGTTTGGTGGCTGGCAAGGCAGCCATACTGAAAAGGTCTCAGGGCCAGGAGACTGCCATTGTAGGAAGGTCCAGAGAAGGTCTTGGCAGGGTCCTAAATAATGGTCATCTTAATTCTGCCTGCTGGGATCAGAACTCCACTCTTGGGACAGGCTGGGGGACTCCCGCGCCCCACAGGAACTGGAGTCAGGGGGCACTGTGAGACCTGCCCCTGAAGGATTCTTGTGAGCTTTAAGATACAAACCCAGCAGGGTCTGCATGCTAAGGAAATAATCAGGTGATCACCAAAGGCAGCTAAATTAGGAAAAAGGACTATAGAGGTTGCTGGCTGTGCTATCTCCTAAAAATCCCCACAGCACCACCTGCTGTCCCAGAAACATATTGCAACATATTGTCATCAAGACCACAGACTCCTGTTTGGCCACTGGGAACAGTTTGGTTTTCCTCAGCCTAAGGCCACTTTAAGACCTAAGCTCTGAGACAAGATAATTTGAAGCAAAGGAGGAAGTGAGAAGGAAAAAGGAGAACAAGGAGGTAAATAAGAAGAAAGGAGGCATGAGTAGGAACCAACAGAAAAATTCAGGCAAGATGAAAAACCAAAACAGAGGAACTCCCCCAAGGGACCATGAGGCTACTGCAGAAGACTTGACCTATAAAGAATTAATGGACTTGACAAAAAGGGAATTTAAAATATGGACGATAAAGACAATAAAAGGAATGGATGAGAAAATGGAAAGACAGAACAAAAAGTTGATCAGAGATATGTAGAATAGAGAAAGGATATGACAACACTTAAGTAAATGAAGTAGACAATCAGGCAATATAAAAATGCAATACAAAGTACCACAAATAGGTTAGACCATGCAGAAGAAAGAACTTTATTTTTTATTTTTTTTTAGACAGAGCCTCGAGCTGTCACCCTGGGTAGAGTGCCATGGCATCACAGCTAACGGCAACCTCCAACTCCTGGGCTCCAGTGAGTCTCCTGCCTCTGCCTCCCAAGTAGCTGGGACTATACAGGTGCCTGCCACAATGCCCATCTATTTTTTTGCTGTTGTTGTTGCATTCGTCATTGTTGTTTGGCGGGCCCTGGGATTGATTCAAACCCTCCAGCTCAGGTGTATGTGGCTGGTGCCTTAGCTGCTTGAGCCACAGGCACTGAGCCAGAAGAAAGAACTTTAGAGCTAAAGGATAACATTTTCAAGTTAGACCACATAGTCAAAGAGGCAGAAAAGAAGAGAGAGAAAGCAGAACGGCTGCTTAGAGAACTACAATACTCAATGAAGCAGTTAAACATATGAATAGGGAGGGGGAGGTGGGCAGAGGGAGGGTGATTGGTGGGATTACACCTGCGGTGCATCTTACAAGGGTATATGTGAAACTTAGTAAATGTAGAATGTAAATGTCTTAATACAATAACCAAGAAAATGTTAACCAGTGTGATGAAAATGTTAACCAGTGTGATGAAAATGTGTCAAACGGTCTATAAAACCAGTGTATGGTGCCCCATGATGGCACAGCTATGATTTAACTGAAAAAAAAAAAAAAAAAAAAAGGTAAACATATGAATAATAGGGATTCCTGAAGGGGAAGAAGATTTTCCCAAAGGAATGAAAATCCTACTTGGAGACTACCATAAATGAAAATATCCCAAGTTTTACTAAAGACCCTGACACACTCCTTTCAGATGGATATCAAACCCCTGGTCATCTCAACTCAAATAGAGCTTTTCTAAGACACATTGTAATGAACCTTTCCAAAGTCAAGATGAAAGAAAAAATTCTGCAAGCAGCCAGGAGTAAGAACGAACTGACCTACAGAGGCATAGCCATTAGGATGACAGCAGACTTTTCAACTAAAACCTTCCAAGCCAGAATAACATGGTCATCCACCTTGGTGAAAACTTAGCTTCCACAATGGCACAAAAGATAAAACTACACAATGAACTTTCACAAAATAAGATGACTAGAACTTCACCACACTTATCAATTCTCAGAATAAATGTCAATGGACTGAATTCCCCACTGAAGAAGCACAGGCTGGCTGATTAGGTACAAAATGATAACTATCCATATGCTGTCTCCAGGAGACACACCTAGCTTTGAAGGACAAGTCAAGACTCAAGGTTAAAGGATGGAAAACAGAATTTCAAGCAAATGAAAATCAGAAGGAGGGGTTGCAATCTTATTTTCAGATATAAGCTAATTTAAAGCAACTAAAGTTAAGAAAGACAAAGATGAACACTTCATACTCATCAAAGGAACAGGACAACTAGAAGGCATTTCAATTTTAAATATTTATGCACCCGACTTAAATGCTCCCAGATTTATGAAACAGATCTTAATGGCTCTGAGCAATATGATATCTGATAACACCATAATACCTAGGGACTTTAACACTCCTCTGAGAGAACTGGAAAGATCCTCTAAACAGAAACTCAACAAAGATACAAAGGACTTAAATGTGGCCCTAGAACAAATGGGATTAATAGACATATACAGAACACACAATGCCAAAGCTAAAGAATATACATTTTTCTCATTAGCCCATGGTACATACTCCAAAATAGACCACATCCTAGGATACAAATTAAACCTAAATTAAAGAACAGAAATTATACCTTGTATCCTCATAGACCACAAGGTAATAAAGGTGGCACTCAACTCCAACAAAAAAGTTCATCCCCCCAACAAAGGCTTGGAAATTAAAAAATGTTATGCTGAATGATAGTTGGGGTCAAGAAGAGATAAAAGAGGAAATTGTTAAATTCCTCAAACATAACAACAATGAAGACATAAGCTATCAAAACCTGTGAGATACAGCAAAAGCAGTCTTAAGAGGGAAATTTATCACATTAGATGCCTACATTCGAAAAACAGAAAGAGAACACATTAATGAACCATCTTATGAAATCTGAAAAAGAAGAACAATCTAATTCCAAACCCAATTTGGAAAGAAGAAAAGAAATAACCAAAATGAAATCATGGATTAATGAAATTGGAAAAAAAAAAATCATTCAGAAAATAAATGAAACAAAAAGTTGATTATTCAAAAATATATATAAAATTGATGATAAACCTTTGGCTATATTAACTAGAAACAGAAAAGCAAAATCTCTAATAACCTCAATCAAAAATGATAAAGAGGAAATAACAACAGATGCCACAGAGATACAAGAGATCATCTCTGAATACTACAAGAAACTCTATGCCCAGAAATTCAACAATGTGGAGGAAATGGATCAATACCTAGAATCACACCCTCTCCCTAGACTTAACTAAGAAGAAAGAGGTCTCTTGAACAGACTGATATTAAGAACTGAGATTGAAGAAACAATAAAAAAATCTCTCCCCCCAAATACCCTGGTCCAGATGACTTCATACCAGCACTCTATCAAACCTTCAAAGAAGAGCTTATACCCATGGTGCAGAAAGTATTTTAAAAAAAAATTAGAAGGAAAGAATCTACCCCAACATGTTCTATGAAGCAAACATCACTGTCACATCTCATTCCTGATACCACTTGTCAGGGCCCAGGACTGGCCAGGTCTCCGGCCTGGCTTAACTAGGTTCCAGACACAGACTGCTAAGTTACCTTGCTCAGGTCTGTTAGGTGCATGAGGGCTATCTACTTTAGCTGGAGAGAGAGTGTGTCTTAGAGAGAGTAAAGCAGTCTTTTTAGAAAGATAGATCTTAGTCTTTAGCAGAGCTTGGTCATCTTCAGCAGAGAGACACCATGCTGGCATTCTACAGGCAGAAGAGGAGACAGAGTCAGAGTAAGCGAGTCCATGATAGAATGCGCATGCTCCTGACTGCCTTCTCCTCCAGCCTAATATAAGGCTGATCGCGTGCCTCTCAACACCACAGGTGTGGAGACTGCCAATTCCCCACTGCTCTCATCTTGCGAGCTCTCATGCTTGTTAGGAGAGCTAAATCCCTCTCCATGCCCTTTCCACCAAGGTGTTCCACTATTGAGCTATACAGGTATTTCTATAACTCTCACTCCTTCTAGCCACAGGCTATACAGGCTGCTACACATCACCCTGATACCAAAACCAGGAAAAGACCCAACTAAAAAGGAGAACTTTAGACCAATTTCACTACTGAATATAGATGCAAAAATTCTCAATAAAATCTTACCCAGTAGATTACAGCTACACATTAAAAACATCATTCATCATGATCAAGTAGGTTTCATCCCAGGAATCCCAGGCTGGTTTAACATATGCAAGTCCATAAATGTAATTCACCATATTAATAGAAGAAAAAAACAAAGACCATATGATCCTCTCAATAGATGCAAAAAAAAGCATTCAATAAAATTCAATATCCTTTTCTAATTAGAACACTTAAGGATATAGGTGTAGGTGCCACATTTCTTAATCTGATTGAAGCTATGTATGACAAACCCACAGCTAATATTATTCTGAATGGAGGAAAACTGAAAGCTTTTCCTCTAGAACTGGAATCAGACAAGGTTGTCCTCTATCACCACTACTATTCAACATAGAGCTGGAAGTTCTATCCTATACAATCAGGCTAGAGAAGGAAATAAAGGGCATCCAAATGGGGGCAGAGGAGGTCAAACTCTCACTTTTGCCAACAATGATCTTAGAGAACCCCAAAGACTCAACCACAAGACTCACGGAAGTGATCAAAAAATACAGCAATGTCTCAGGATATCTAATCAATGTCCATGAATCAGTAGCCTTTGTATATGCTAGTAACAGCCAATATGAGAAGATACTAACAAATGGAAGAACATACCATGCTCATGGCTGGAAGAATCAACATTGTTAAAATGTCTATATTTCCCAAAGCAATCTACAGATTCAATGCAATCCCCATTAAATATCATCATACTTTCAAGATTTGGAAAAATTAATTCTTCATTTTGTATGTAACCAGAAGAAACTTTGTATAACCAGGGCAATTTTTAGTAATAAAAGCAAACCTGGGGGTATCACCATACCAGACTTTTGGCTATAATACAAGGCTCTTGTGATCAAAACAGCATGGTATTGGCACAAAAATAGAGTCATTGACATTTGGAACTGAATAGAAAACCATGAGATGAACCTAACCTCTTATAGCCACTTGATTTTTGACAAACCAAACAAAAGCATACACTGGGGAAAAGAATTCCTATTCAATAAATGGTGTTGGGAGAACTGGATAACCACATGTAAAAGACTGAAACTGGACCTGCACCTCTCATCTCTTACAAAAATTGACTCAAGACAGATAAAAGATTAAACCTAAAGCATGAAATCCTTGAAGAAAGTGTGGGGAAAACACTTGAAGATATTAGCCTGGGGAAAGATTTTATGAAGACTTCCATAGCAATTGCAACAACAACAAAAGTAAACAAATGAGACTTAATTTATTAAGCTGTACAGAAAGCTTCTGTACAGCTAAGGAAACAACAACCAAAGCAAATACACAACCTTCAGAATGGGAAAAGATAATTGCATATTGTGAATTGAACAAAAGCTTGATAACTAGGATCTATAGAGAACTCAAATTAATCAACAAAGAAAGATCCAACAATCCCATGTATCACTGGGCAAGAGATATGAATAGAACCTTCTCTAAAAAAGACAGATGAATAGCTAACAAACATAGGAGAAAATGCCCATCTTCTCTAATCATCAGAGAAATGCAAATCAAAACTCCCCTGAGGCTTAGTGCCCATAGCACAGTGGTTAGGGCGCCAGTCATATACACCAAGGCTGGCGATTTCAAACCCAGCCTAAGCCTGATAAACAACCATGACAACTACAACAAAAAATAGCTGGGTGTTGTGCTGGGTGCCTGTAGTCCCAACTACTTCAGACACTGAGGCAAGAGAATCGCTTAAGCCCAAGAGTTTGAGGTTGCTGTGAGCTATGATACTATGGCACTCTACCAAGGGTGACATAGTGAGACTCTGTCTCAAAAAAAAAAAAACAAAAACAAAACTACCCTGAGATATCACCCACCCCAGTGAGAATGGCCCACATCACAAAGTCTCAATGCTGCACCTACTGGTGTCAATGTGGAGAGAAGGGAACACTTTTACACTGCTGGTGGGACTGCAAACTAATAGTCTTTTTGGAAGGAAACATGGAGAATCTTCAAAGAACTCCAATTAGACCTCCCATTTGATCCTGCAATCCCATTATTAAGCACCTACCCAGAAGAAAAAAAATCATTCTATCATAAGGATATTTGCACCAGACCAGTGGTTTTCAATCTTCCTAATGCCTCCTAATGCCGTGACCCTTTAATACAGTTCCTCATGTTGTGGTGACCCCCAACCATAAAATTATTTTCATTGCTACTTCATAACTGTAATTTTGCTACTGTTATGAATCGTAAAGTAAATATCTGATATGCAGGATCTATTTTCATTTTTACAAAGGGGTCGCGACCCATAGGTTGAGAACCACTGCACTAGACTGTTTATCATAGCTCAATTTACAATTGCCAAAATGTGGAAATAGCCTAAATGTCCACCAACAGAGTAATGGATTAACAAGCTATGGTATATGTATTCCATGGAATACTATTCAGCCATTAAAAAGATGGAGACTTTACATCTTTTGTATTCATCTGGATGGAGGTGGAACACATTCTTCTTAGTAAAGCATTACAAGAATGAAGAAGCAAGAATCCAATACTCAATTCTCACATGAAGACAGTAGATGAGCTAATACAAAGTGTAGGGTAAGGGAATGAGGGAGCTGGGAGAGGGGAGGAGGGAGGGTGATGGCGTGGTCACAGTGTATGGCACACCTCTTGGGGGTGGGACATAAGTATAAGAGGGACTTTATCCAACAAATGCAATGAGTGTAACCTAATTCTTGGCACCCTCAATAAATCCCAAACAATAAATTTTTTTTTTTAACCCCAAAGCATCCATCTCAAGAATGTGGAAAAGCAATTGTAAAATTTTTTTGTTGTTGTTTTGCTACATTTTTAAAAATTTATTTATTTTTATTGTTAAGTCATTAAAATTTTTGTTTTTATTTTTTATTTTATTTATTTATTTTTTTAAGAGACACTCTCACTTTGTTGCCCTCAGTAGAGTGCCATTGTGTCACAGCTCGCAGCAACCTCTAGCTCTTGGGCTTAGGAGACTCTCTTCCCTCAGCCTCCCGAGTAGCTGGGACCACAGGTGCCCACCACTACGCCCGGCTACTTTTTGTTGCAGTTTGGCCTGAGCAGGGTATGAACCCACCACTCTTGGTACATGGGGCAAGCGCCCTACTCACTGAGCCACAGGCACCACCCAATTGTAAAATGTTTAAAAAGTTATTTCATAATATTCGTAAACATTAATGAATTAGAAAAGAGAAAAACAATCTGTAAACATTAATGAATTAGAAAATCTGTTTATTTTTACAGGAGAAGTGCTACTTTTATGCCAACAGATCTGAGATCGTGCAAAACAAGATCAAAACACTCCAAGAAGATCTAGAAAAGAGAAGAAAAGAAATTCTAGAAAATCCCCTGTGGACGGGCCTACA
>CAUYPK010109083.1:0-18608 GCA_963574355.1 Loris lydekkerianus
ATGACCATCCAGTTTTATTTGCTAAATTTCTTAAACCCCAGGAATAATCTAAGTTCTATTGTTACCGGTTTGTTCTGTAAGTTTATATGGAAACCAGAAAACCTTAAAAAAAAAAAAAAAAAAAAGCAATAATGGTGTGAACGGAGTAGATGCTGCTGAGTTTAAAATATTGTAATTCATTATCCCAATTGGGGAACATTTATGAATGAAAGGAGGCACTATTACAATTTTACTGGGATAACACGCATAAACTGGAACAGACCAAAGTGAGAGTCAGAAAACTTTTGCTATAAAGGTCCACACAGTGAATATTTATGGGATTTTAGGAATTTTACAGGGCAAGAGAAAGTAAAGTGCAATCAGAAAAGCAAGCCCGAATTTCCTTCAAGAAAGTTTATTTGAGTATATTATGGGGAGTACGTATGTTTTCATTACAATTTTCTTTTGTAAATTTTAAGTTAAATTTATAGGTGTGTCCCTCACCCAGAGAGTGTGCAATGGACCTATGCAAAGTACCCCTTGAGTGGGAGTTTGCCCTTCCCCGTCTTCCTTTCCCCCCACCTGAGTTTACTGAGTTTTGCTTCACTCTGAACATGTAGGCAATGATCAACTAGTTCCAGTTTAGTGCTGAGTACCTGTGGTTTTTGTTTTTCAGTTCTTGTGATACTTAGAAGAATAGTCTCCAATTCCATCCGAGTTGTTACAAAAGATACTGGGTTTATGGCTGACTAGTACTCCCCAGCATACATATACCACATTTTATTAACCCACTGGTGTACTGATGGGCACTGGGGTTATTTCCACATCCTTGCAATTGTGAATTGTGCTGCTATGAACATTTGAGTGCAAGTGTCTTTATTATAAAATGCCTTTTTTTCCTTTGGGTAAGTTTCTAGTGGAGGGACTGTGGGATGAAATGGTAGGATTTCTTGAACATAGTGTTAAAAGTTTCACTTTTACACTTTTATCTAAGCCACTGTCTTGAAAATTCCTTTTCTTGCCTTCTATCATTTATATTCGAGACCTCCATTGTCTCCATATGGGGATCCTCTCTTGTTCTATATCCATGAGGCTGAATGTGCAGTGCACTTGAGTACTTGAAAGGGAGCCCTGGTTATCTCCTGAAGATTTATATTATCAAAACCAGCAGCTTAAATATCATAGGGCAGGAAGGTCAACATATCTAACAGCTATATTGGGATCCCTTATAAGGCAGTATCAGGACACATGGTGAACAACTACCCCGGAGGTCAGCGATGAAGCAGCTGGTCCAAGGGCTAGTGAAAATATTATGACATCTCACAGGCAATGATTCAATCTGCTTGAGAATCCTGATTAGATCTAAGCAGTATTCTGAAGGAGAGAAAAATAATATATTTACATGAGTAGAACACAAAATAAAGGCACTTAAGTGCTATCTTATTCCACAAATAGTAATACTAGGAAGTGTTTCAAAATTGTTTTAAACTGTAACATTTCTGCCAACAGGAGATGAAGTTACCTTACTGCTCAGCTTCCTCATCAGTATAGTAGTAATAACAATAGTGCCTACCTTATAGGATTGTGGGAAAAATAAATAAATAAGTGCCTGTAAAGCACCACAGCTATGCTGTCTACATAATAAGCATGTGACAAATGTTGTCTATGGTCTATAATGCACCTTGTTCTTGGAAAGAATCTTTAACTATAGGGTCTAAACTACATATCTGTAAACTTTCTTACAAACTTCAGAGCGAAATGGATTGTATTTATTAGATGTATTCAGCAAATATACCTTGAGAGCATATTGTTTGCCCCAGGTGGGACTATGTACAGGGTATATAGCATGAATATATGTCAGAAATTATGAAGGGTCTGGATTTTGTGCTCTAGTTGCAAGCTAAAAAGATGGTTATCTTGCCAGTGTCAGCAATGCTGGAAGACTCCTGGATTGAAGTCAGAGCATAGCTTATTACTTACAGTACTAGCAGTAATCAGAGTGTCAGCACTTTTGCACCAGTTTCTGGAGCCTCACTACCCACTGTGTGACACAAAGAGGTCCCTGATCATACAGGCCCATAAAGTAGATTGTGCAGCAGGAGAGGAACCCTGAGTTTAGGAATCCCAAATGTTTACTAGTTGGTAGAAAGCATCCCTTCCCCTTGCTCCAGAGGGAGACATAATCTTCTAAGGTTGGCCTTTAAGAAACAGCTTTGAAAAGATAGTCTATAATGAAATGGCCTTCATGCAGCTTCCATTCAATTGGAGAAAGAATAGAAGAAGGAGAAAGTGGGTTAGGAGGGTTGATGTACTTTAAGAATACCCTGGCACACAATAATCATGTGGGTGTATTGAGGAAAAGTTCTCAGTGTCATCAATGTTCTGAGGAGCTCTGCCCTCTCTAAGGAAATAAAGGTGAGACAGGAGGAAGCATTCATTTCTGGTAGTGACCTGAAGCGACCTGGGTTCTGCAGGTGTATGTAACTGCAGGTGGTGGCAGCACGCGCTGCAGGAGCCATGGTAGTAACACCCATGAAGGGACAACTTTATTCTGACCAGGGTACTGGGTCTTTAATGACCCCCAGTTCTTGTGCTGACAGTGATGCCGTGCTCTGCATTCTGTGGATAGCTTCTGCACACTGAACACTTCTTATGCTGCGCTAGCATCTGCTGGGGTTCCTAAATATCACGCTGATGGCTCTGTAATGTTTAGTCTCCCATAGCTTTAGAATAATCCTCTTTTGCAGTATTTCTCCCTCTTGTTAACTTCTAAGGCCCAATATTAACATCATCAGTATGTCTTTCAAATTTATTATTTGGTGCATCATACACATTGGTCCTATGCATTCTAAACTCCTTAGTTAAATTATAAGTACACATCTGCACAATATTCTAACCTCAAAATATGAACAAGAATAGATGTTGACCTTTTGTTTTGGGAACATTCAAAATATTAATTTATGTGTTCATCAATCTAGTAATAGTTAAGCACTTATTACATACTAATATATATAAATGCCTTTCCATTAATTTAGTTTCTTTTTCTACTAGAAAAACATAGATTTTGTTTGACTCATCATCTTGCTAGTCAAACAGTGTCCATCTCTCATGGAAGTTCTCCATTATAATCTTTTTGCAACATTGCTTACTGTATCAGTGAAGGTGAGGAGAAGTGGTTACTACCTCTTAGCTGCAGCATACTTTCAGTGGTTCTCAACCTGTGGGTTGTGACCCATAGGTACTTGTATTAAAGGGCTGCGGCATTAGGAAGGTTGAGACCCACTGCTCTCAGTGGCTTCTTGCTAATGTTATGATGGAACTTGGATTCAACAGAGGTTCTCTATCCAAATTTATGTTCTTTCTTATCCATAGAAACAGTGGTTTCCATTTAGAGATAGTTATTAGCTCCTCAAGGATAATTACTGCTTGTGATGGCATTACCAAGATAATTAGTTAAATATCTTAAATATCCATGGTGATTTATTCAACCAGAAAACGAATTATATATTGTTCTCTATTTGTTAGTACTTGTCTCTCTTCATCTTTCTATGCAAATACTTAATAAAATGATGTTAATGATTATAACTATAAAAACATATATACCCTTGATTCTATGGCAGTATTTTGTGTTATTTCCATATTTTAGAAACCCTTTTAAAAGTAGTTTTTATTCATTCCAATATTAGCTTACTTTGTGCACCTGATGTGTGCAGTTATGTGTGAGATGCTGTGGTTACTACATAGAGTAGCAGACAAACGTGAAATTCCTTGCTCCTATGTAGCTTCCTTCTATTATCAACAGAGAAGAGCTAAGTGACAAAGTAACACGGCTAGCAAGTGGCTTAGCTAAAATTCAGAACTGATTTCGTCTGACCTTAAGTTGCAAACCAATGGGGTGGGGGACATCAGGAACTTGTGAAAACAAACTGTCCCTGACCTCCACCCCCAACTGGTATATGACCAAAGTCCAAATTATTGCCCTTTGCCTGGAACCTTTGACCCAATTCTTAGAAGTTTACTACAAAACAAAACAAAACAAAACAAAACAAAACAAAACAAAAAATAAGGAAGACAGAGTTCTAAAAATAGCCTTGTTTCATGAATGGTAAGGTTGCAAGATGACAACAGATAACTTGGCAAAAGAGAAAACCAGCCAGTTGGGCATTTTTAAGAGTAATTTCTGCTTTTATTAGATTAGAATACAAGCAAGCTCTAATTCCTGATAATCGATTCTTTTTTTATAGATTGTTGGGTAATTTTCCTCAAATTGTACAATACTGAGTGGAGATAGGGTTTCTGGACCAACACCTTTTGGGGGGAAGACATGATTGTAAGAGTACTTTACCTAACAAATGCAATCAGTATAACCTGGAGTCTTGTACCCTCAATGAATTCACAACAAGAAAGAAAGAAAGAAAGAAAGAAAGAAAGAAAGAAAGAAAGAAAGAAAGAAAGAAAGAAAGAAAGAAAGAGAGAGAGAGATTCTGTGAAGTCATTTCCTGAAGATTAACCCCAGGAGAATAGAGCATAAGTGACAGGATTCACAGCCATCTGCTCTTCAGATTCCATTACATGATGGATGTAAAACGAATGGTACCAGGAAGGGGATTGTTTGAATTCTTTTTTTTTTTTTCTCCATATCCACAAGAAAATCCACTGGTCCTTTCATGTATTACCACCAGTGGTTGGCAGAATGGTCCCCCAAATTTGTTCATACTCTTAATTCCTGAAACTCATGAACATGTTATATTACATGGAAAAAATAACTTTGCAGATATAATGAAGATTATTGGTCCAGATTATCTGCACGGGTCTACTCTAATCACACAAGTTTTTTAAAGCAGAGAACTTTCTCAGGCTGTGATTAGAGAGGGGCAGCAGAAGAAGCATGATGCATGTGGCAGATGGGAAATCAGAGAAATTCCAACCATGAGACATTATGGAGAGCCCTTGCTGGTTCTGCGATACAGGGACTCACGTGCAAAGACAGGAGATAGGTCTCTAGGAAATCAGGGTGGCCCTCCATGACAGTCAGCCAGGGAACGGGGTACCTCAGCCCTATGGTTCCAAGGAAGTGCATTCTGACAAAAATCTAAATGAACTTGGAGGGGGATTCTACTCTAGTGCTCCCAGGGAGAAATGCCACTATGCCAACATGGAGTTTGAGCTTGGTGAGACCTTTGCCAGGTTTCTATCTGACGGAATTGTGAGATAATAAACGGGTGCTACTTTAAACTGTTATCTATTAATGCAGCAATGGGATAGAAATAGATGACTTCTAGGAATATTTCATGACCCTCTCTTGTAGTTTATTATTTTGAGACTATTTATTCTTTCTTACCAAATTTCATTGAAGATACTCAGCTCAAGACTTGTCTTTGATCCTTGGCCTTAAACTTTTTTGATTGAGGTTTCATTTATTAGCATTTCAATGGGTTCAGACCATTGTATATTTATTCTCTTAACCAGCTATCCCCATTGACTCCCATAGTTCTAAATTAGTGTACTTGTAAAAAGGCTTTCAAGGTGATCTTTTCTGTGTAAAAGCAAAAGATGTAAAAATGAGAAAGCTGGAAGACATTTAAACCCACATTGTTTCTTATTTCTATTTTTTTTCTTTTTGCATAATTTTGCAATTGGAACCTTTTAAAAATCATGTCCAAATTTAAATGTGGTAGCAAAAAAATGAATGTCGTATTTTCGCAAGGTTCTCGTAGCTACAGGGAAGGTATCTGGAACAGGTGAGTCTTTTTGCTTGCAAGCATCAGTATATTTACTGGCACGTGATCTGGATCCTACTTTGGACATTGAAACACCAGTGTATTTAGAGTCCAAAGAATATGAGAAATTACAAATCTGAACATCTTGGCATGAAATTGTGACAATTTCATGTAGCAAATAGCCTCCTGAGATAATATAAATAATCTCTGGCCTCGAGGGACTTGCATAGTAGCTTGTAAACGTCAATGTTTTTGAATTAGATTTGGATGCATGTGCCAGAAAATGCCAAAATAACCAGTTAAGTTTCATATAATTTTTTTTCCTTTCCATAAAAAGTTCAAATACAGACAGATTGGGACTGATAGAGTGGCTTCATTATCACCAGATACTCATAAATGTAACTTTCCATTTATTGCTGCCTAATCCTAAACTGTAACTTCCCTTGTAAATATCCCCTCATGGTTTAAAAATCCATGAGAGATCCAACATCATATTGTCTTTAAGCAAGAGGAAGAATGTGGAAGTTGCCAGAAAATCGTGTTCTCCCAACATCAGTTTCTTCTAAAATCTCTTTATTGAGTTTCTACAAAATTCTCCATTTTAATATCATTAGCTTGATAACCAAACTTGGCTAAAAGGGACAATGGGAAATCAATATTTTAGCTAAGTAAAACAGAATCCTAAACAAAATTAGTGTTCTCTTTTAACAAAGAAGGAGTAAATAGTAATTGAATGGAAAATTATCCTCTCTGCCTTATTTGAATAGATTTTATAAAGGGAACCATTCACCATCTTTTTAAGATATGTGGTCTAGAGCATGATTATTCCTCGCATACAGGATCTTTTACAATGGTATATAAATTAGGCTCATTTAGAGTCCATGCAAAAAGAAAATTAGGTGAACTTTGGTTTTTATAGTTTTTCACTTTTCCACTGGAAACATGCCCCTGAGTTTTCTGGAGATGCTGTCCTGTCTTCACTGTAAGGACACTTGGATTTGGTTGGATGTAACTCCTTATCTCTAGGAGGGGCCTTGTTTGGTCTCAGTCAGTCATTGTACCCCCACACTGGCTGCAGTGATTCCTGCAGGGATGAGAGTGTAACCCTCCTACCTAGGGAGAGTTCAATTCCAAATTTTGCTTAATTCTTTCTTAGTTTTTCTCCCTGTCAGTCATAATATAAAATATTGCATATCTCATTCCTGCTGGCAATAATTCTGAGATCTCAAGAGGAGAGAGACCTGGTCTTAGAATAAAATCAATTTATAGATAGATATTTTACAGGTAGGAAAAAGTGAAATCTGATCATTTGGGTCCCTGTATGAATTCCAAAAATGATCATTTTATTTAAGCAAATTATGTCAGGTTTTCTGTTCTTTAACAGTAAAAAAAAGAGTCTTTATTGTGACAGAAAAGAATACAGTTGATAGATGGCTATACATTGGCCACTGTGCCTTTCATGTTAAGGTATCTTCTTTTATAGTTCTCAACAATCCAGAAAGGTAGGTATAAGTATTATAAGTTCACCACATAATACTGGAGTCTGAGGTTTACAGAGACTTGCCCTTATAGCTTTTAAAACAGTCAAGCCTGAAGTCCATATTTTATCATCTGTCAATGAAAAAAGTACTAATTTTATCATCTCTAAAATCAGATGGTATCTTATAATTTAAGATGTATTACAGTTCGATTGCAGATTTTCCCTTTCTTAGGGAACATCCTATAATCATTGGTACCTTGAGTTTGCTGAACTATAGCCATTTAAGGTTTACTTTGTATCAGGAATCATTGTAAGCATAGAACATGTAATTAACTCACATAATTCTCACAATAACCTTATGATATAGGCACTACTGTTATCCCATTTTACAGATGGGGAACTGAGATCCATGGAGTATTTTTCCTATGTTCACTGGTAAGTGGTAGAGCCAGGATTTGAATGCGGGCATCTGTATATAATTGTTAGTCATGCTGGGAACGTAGGCCCAGGGAAGAGCAGGAGAGGGCTGCTGTGGCAGGAAAGAGGGTCTTAGGAGAGCCTTGGGAGTCTGTGTGCCTGAAAAGGGAACAACTCTTTTCTCTGTGTTCAGCTAGAGCAGATTGGGGAGAACCTTGGGCAGACCTTGCAGTACCTCCAGGCCCACCTGGAAGATTATGAGGAAAAGGCCTGGTAGGAGGTGGAAGATGCCCAGTGCCAGGATAAGGATTGGGCCAATGAGGCTGAGAAGAGCTCAGGGGGCTGAACAGGCTTCAGGGTAGATGTTGCATAACCAGAGACTCGAGTGAGCAGCATCTTTGCTGTGATATAAACTCGCTCCTGTAATTATTAAGTCAATAAACAAACTACATGGTATGGGATGGCGTATAGCAAAATTCTTTATTCAGGGTTTTTATTTTATACCTTTCTAGTCACATACACACTTGCTCTATCATCTGTTAGTTTCACCATTACCTCATTTACCTATCTGAAATCAACTTGAAAGGAAATGTCCTGTTACCGTATCAACACAATCACTTTTGCAGTAAACATCTTCTTCTAGACACTGACTAATTTCTGGGCAGGTATCTAATAAAGATCACAAAGAAGAAAGTAGCCACAGGGGAACAGAGTTAATGGAAGAGTATCTTCAAGTATTCACTCAGTTTACTCAGTATGAAGTAGCGACTGTGTCTTTTCCTCAGGGCAGAGCACCTATAGACCTTTGACAATATGTTGCTAACATATGTCAACCCTCTGGCCCAGATCTCTGAGGAAGGGCAGCATGCCCTTTGATTTCAGGCTTCACAGGGTGCACAGCTTCAGAGAATGGGCTTGTGAAATTTTTAACTCCAGGAAAGCCAACTCTGCATGTGTTCCCGGGGGGCCCATGTCCCTTAAGCCTCTGGAAAAATAGCAAGCCATTTTAAACTCACACTGAGTTCACTTTGTGTGCTTGATGTAGGATGTATTTATTTCTAAATATTATCCTACAGGTGGATTAGATCCTAAGTGACAGGAGATTGTGAACTATCCCATTGTCCTTGGGTTTGAAGGTCATTGCCTCTTAACTGAACCTGTGGCCAAGAGTCTGAGGGTCTACGTTTAGTCTAATGACTTACAGTGACATGCTAAGGTGGGGCAGGACAGAGAAGTTGTCCACCCTAGGTTTTGCCTTGTCGGTACAGCAGTGCTCTTTAAACTCTGCTGCACATGAGAGTCTCTCGGGGAGATTAAAAACATCCTGAAGCCAAAGCTATGTCCCATACCACTTAAACCATATTCTCTAGGTGTAGGACCCAGATCAGCACTTTTATATATTTTTAATTATTTTTAAATTTCAGAATATGTAAATTACAAAGGTTCACACATTTTGCTTACATAAATTGTCTTTGTACATTTTAGTCAAAGTTATAAATGTGCCCTTCACCTAGAATGTGCACATTGCACCCATTAGATGTGAATTTACCTCTCCCTTCCCACCTACAGTCAAATGTTTTTCTTTAAAAACCATTGTGTTTTACTTGAGTTTCATTAAGTTCTACTTCCATGTGAGTGTATAAGTGTTGATCGACTCCTTCTAATTTAGTACTGAGTATGCGTGGTGCATGCTTTTCATTCTTATGATACTTCACTTAGAAGAATGGTCTCCAGTTCCACCCAGGTTGTTACAAAAGATACTAGATAGCCATGTTTTAGTGGCTGAGCAGTACTCCATGTTATACACATACCACATTTATTAATCCACTCATGGGGACTTGAGGAGTTTCTACATCTTTGCAATTGTGAATTGCGCTGCTATAAACATTTGAGCCCAAGTGTCTTTTTTTATAAATTGTCTTTTTTTTTTTCTTTTGGGTAAATACCTACTAGTGGGATTGCTGGATCAAATGGTAGGTCTAAATTTAGCTCTTTGAGGATTGCTGTTTTAAGCAGAATGACGTTAAGTCCAGCTACAACTCTGACTGTATTTACATGGTTACGTGGGGAGGTATTTACCTTTAGGTCCTGTAAAAAAATGAGTAATGAAAAATATACTTTCATCACTTAAAGAAATACTAGTTTGTTATCCATGTGTATTTAAAAAAAAAAAAAAAGCAATTCTTACTGGATTATAACATGATAGGATTCTTTAGTTCTTTGTATCATTCTTCATACTATCTCTGATTTCTACTATTTGTTCAAAAATTCATAAAGTTATTTTGATGTGTGTTGTGTGACAGGAGATGAAAATGAACAACAGCTTTGTCGTGGGTGTAAACTCGCTCCTGTAATTATTAAATCAAGAAACAGACTACACAAAATGAGATGGCATGTAGCAAAGATCTTTATTTAGGGGTTTGAATTTATATCTTTCTTGTCACATACACAATCTATTATCTATTAGTTTTACCATTACCTCAATTTACCTATCTGAAATCAACTAAAAAGGATATATCTCGTTACCACATCAACATAATCAATTTTGCAGTAAACATCTTCTTCTAAACACTGAGTAATCTCTGGGCAGGTGTGTAAACAAAATCATAAAGAAGAAAGTAGTCACAGGGGAACAGAGTTAATGGGAAAATATCTTCAAGCATTCACTCAGTTTACTCAGTATGAAGTAATGACTGTGTCTTCTCCTCAGGGCAGAGTACCTATAGACCTCTGACAATATGTTGTTAACATAAGTCAGCCCTCTGGCCCGTATCTCTGAGGAAGGGCAGCATGCCCTTTGATTTCAGGCTTCACAGGGTATACAGCTTCAGAGAATGGACTTGTGGAATGTTTAACTCCAGGCAAGCCAACTCTGTGTGTGTCCCAGGAGGGTCCAGGTCCCTTAAGCCTCTGGAAGCAAAGCAAGTCATTTTAACTCACACTGAATTTACTTTGTGTGCTTAATGTAGGATATGTTTATTTCTAAATATTATCCTACAGATGTGGGTATGGTGAGCTGAGATTAATAGCCCTTCTTCTATCCCCACTGTAACCTTATACATGACTTGTTTTATCCCAGTCATTGGAAATTTTGGCATAGACTGTAAAAGGCACGTAAAATTAAATACCTTCAAAATATTTAGTTTATGTTTATGTTGCAGGTAGTAATTTTGCTGTATTAGTAGGTATGGATTATTATACTTTAAACCTTTAACTCTCTTGCATGTTGTTTGCTTCCCAGTCTAAGAAACTGTGATTTTTCACTTTTTCAGCCTTCAGGGTAGTGTTTGTATTGTATGAATTCAGAAAAAGAACTAACATTTGTATTTTTGAAATAGACACCTGAAGCTCACAGTAGACACAATAGTTTTTAGAGAAAAGCATTTGAATTTAAAAGCTTGTGTTTAATGTGGATCAAAGTTCAAATTCTTGCTTTACATTGAAGGATATGAGAAATGAAAAATGTGTAAGAAAATGGAGAGAAAATAGAGGAACAAAAGACACTGTCACTGCTGTCGGCCACCTGCTGTTCAAGTTTCCAGTAGAAAATAAAACATGAGGCACCTCCCAAGCAGGTTGGAAATGTAAGAGCAGAGAACACTTGTGCCTTGTGTCAAGGTGGGGGTGTCTGAGAATATAGCAAGATTCTAGAATGATTGCCATATATCAGCAGGAAAATAGACAGAGGTGCTTCACATTTTTAGTTAGAAACCCTGACTCTAACCGTAAGCCCCAAACTTGCTATTTGGTGAAAGTACCTGGGTTTTCCAAAACTCTTAGAAGAAGCAGAACTAGCAAAGAGAAAGAGGGAGAGCTACAACCTTCTGAGATGGCATCTAATGCAAAAGAGAAAAAAAAAAAAATAACTAAAATTGACTTGAAAGTTTCAAACTTCATTCTCATGCTTTTGAGTGCTTTCTGTAGAAATCCTGTCATTTTTGGTTAAGGCTGCATCTTCCCAAGAGAATCTGTGTTTGCTTCTTCCAAGGCCCTGTTGCAATACCATTTTGTGTCACTGTCACTTGTAAGCCTTGTGAGCGGGGCCTGTGACTTTGATTTCTCAGGAGATCTCCTGTTTTTTTTTCTTCCAACAACTCAGACCGAAACAGAAAGTCTGGATGAGGAGAAAATATTTTTCATTTTCTCATCACCTTCTTCTGGTATTAAGTGAAATTTTTCTAGTCTACTCTTAAGTCGAGGTAGAATTTCTCAAGTTCCATTTCTATTTTTGGATGACAGCTCCACATTATGCAAGCCCGAGATCTTGTCTTCTGTGAGGCTTTTCACACTCAAGACTGTATTTTTGCCAGGATTAGACAAACCTGAGCAGCTAGTGTCTGGGCTGTGATACACACCCACAACCTGAGTCACTGCTTCCTCTTTGGTTTGACTCTTGAGGCTTTCTCTCACTTTCCAGTAAATTCAGTACGTTTAAAAAGATGCTGTTATCTTCTGTCTAGCTACTGTGTACCAGAAGTTTTATCAGAAAATCTGTTCTATCACAAAAATGATGTTTTTGAAAACCCTGTTACTTATAGAACCTCATTTGAGATCAAAGCTTACAGCTGAGGTAGCTGGTGAAGTGAAGAGTGCTTATTCTCTGAGACCTGTGTAACTTGTTCAGGAAGTGGGACCAGAAACCTCTTTGTTCCCTCTAATACATCAGAACATCACTTCCCTACCTGCCTGTGAACCCCCTGACACCTGCTTGTTTCAGGCTCACGCCTTTCGCTTGCCCTGGCACCCTATTTCCCTCCTGCCCACTCCCCCTCATTCACTGAAGTCTGGGCCTCCTATTTCTAGCCCACTCTTCCACCACACATATTGCCCTCATCCTAGTACAGTGTAGTGAATGACTAGGTCAACTTCGGGGCCTTATATTTATGTGTCTGGCTTGTCATTCTCAGTGACATTGGTCTTTATTTTTTTCTCACCTCCCAGCTATATAGAAGAGATTTAACCTGCATAGATAAATTTGGCCACCTGCACTTCTGACCACCTCTTCTAATGGCACACGCATTGCACCTTCTTCTTGATAACTCCAATAGCCGTGCCCCAGCTCTGTCCTGCTGAACAATCTCATCCCTCCCGGCCTCCCGGCCTTCTCTGTGTTCTTCAGACTCCGTGATTCATCACTGAATTCTTCTCTTATTAACTTCAGCATAGCATTTCACTTATTTTTTTCTTTTTGTACCGAAATTAAAAAAGCCCTAACCATAAACAAACCAACTCCATGCCTTCCATGAAACAAATGTTGAAATATGCTGAAGAAAGTCACAGTTCAGGATTTGGTTCTAATGCAGCATAGAGACTTGTTTGCTATCTGGTTCCTCAGCCTTGCCCAGCATACTTTCCCTTTTTTTTCTAGTTATGGGTCTCTATTTTATAGATGTTCTAAACCTTTCATTCTTTCAACAAACCTTCAGATAAATCAACAGCATTTCCTCATCCCTCATCAATAGAACATAAATTAATACCATCTCTCACAAGGAAAATAGGAATCATTGTCAAGCACTTCCCGCCCTTATAGTTTTAAAGTAATAGGCACGTGTGCCCATCTTTTTTATCTTTCATCAAATTATACTGGAAAAAACCTACATTTTCCCAAAAGTTTCCTCCAAAACTTAACCTCATTTAATGGAATATTTGAGTGTTGCCTCATTTGGAAAAAAAAAAAAAAAAAATGAAGAAAAATGTTTTTCCTGTATAGAAGAACCTCTCAAAAGAAATATATGTCTGGACTTTGGGCCTCTATTGTTGCATGACCATTCAATTCTTATCCCATTGTCATTTGGCTTCCAATACATTATTCTAGGGAAACTCTCCTGCCAAAGTACTACCCTACAAATTATTTATTCATTTGTATTCTAAACAGACAGGAAGCTCATGAGGGTAGGAACCATCTGTACTTTGTTCTTCCTGTAACCCAGCATATAGTATAATTCTTGGCTTAAAGTAAATGCTCAACAGATATCTCATAAATCAATGTACTAGTAACCTTAATACATAAAACAAAAGAATGAACATGTCCTGAATTCTAAGTTTCTAAGTCATGCTAAAGTATTCTTCCCCAAATCCCCTACTCCACAATTATATCTAGACAAGAAGGCTTCAAAAACAATCTGTGATATTCTTCCCCATTTGAAATACAAATCTTTACTTCCTACCTCAAACAGTTGTAATAATACCCAACAATCACCAAGAGTTGTGTTTATGAATTCTTGACCACACTTACGGTCTTATGAGCAGGGTATTTTGGAATGTAGACTTACTTTTTTTGGCCCTGAGATTTTCTTCTGCGAAGTAGAAAGCATTCCCCCCAGGACATAATTAGGACTGAAAGTATAGTGCACAGCTGCACAGAGCCAGAGTTTCTTAGCCACTTTGCATGAGTCCCAGCTTCTCCTTCCCCGCCAGACTCTTCCAGCTCCAGGGCCATCAGTAGCCTAATCTGGGCTGTAAGATTAGGTTAATAGACCCAATTATCCTGAAAGTTTTGCATTAAAATGTGAGCATTTATCTTAGCCTGGGGGGTTAAGCTTTTTGTGTGATGAAAGGGCTATAGAAAGAAAAGGCCTTTTTTAATACCCCATTCAAACTTTTCACAAGGGTCATTGACTATTTACTTTCTCTGCCTAAAGTCAATTTCCTAATTTTTTTCTGTAAACTTAAAACTGCCCTATAGCGGTAAAAGATGTGCAGCAAATTCAAGATAAACAACACCTCTCCTAAAACAAAACAAAACAAGCAACCCCCAACACCAAAGCAAAAACAAACAAACTGGAAAAAAAACTAACAAACAAATAATGAAAGAAGATGGCCTGGTGAAAATCAGAAGAAAATATAACTCTAGTTCTTGACATCTGCAAAGTAATTTCAGAATCCGATTACTTAATAAAGAAAACAAATCTTAAATATATATATATATATATATATATATATACACACACACACACACACACATATATATATAGTTTGTTTGTTTTGACACTTATACTTAATTAGTTACTTTTCAAAAGCATCATGTCTGTTCTTCGGCTAAAATTGGCCTTTACATAAAAACATACATAGAATTTAGGTTGGGATTGTAATTCAATTTGAATAAATCATGAATGGGATCAAATGGAAATACTAACATCCATAGATAATATAATTTTAGGTTTCATGGCACTAGTGGAGGCTCAATTTAGAGATCACTGTGCAGATACACACACCCTTATTTTTTACAAACAGAGGTCTTTAACTTTGAAAAGATGCGTTTATTTATCCACTGACTTACTTATTCTACTGATCTGTGCCTGTTCCGTGATGGGCTCTGTGCTGGTGCCAATGTGCCAAAAGCAGTAAAACAAGGGTTCTGCCCTTGAGGAGAAGCTCACAGTCTGGTGTGGGAAACACAAAGTTAGCCAAACTATTACATTTCAACATGCACATGAAACTAGAAGCATGTTTAAAACAACTTGACAGTGTATCAAAACTAGTGACCAATTGGGGGATTCAGATAATGTGTCATGGGTAAGGAGTTGATGACTTGGTTCCCAGTATCACGTTATTACCCTTCTTCTTTCCAATCATATATTTGTGGTGTAAATAGTACAATTTGTAGAATCTCCTACGTATTTCCTGTTTTTTTTTTTTTTTTTTTTTTTTTTTTTTGTGTGTGTGTGTGTGTGTATGTGTGTGTGTTTACCTCAGTCTGCAACCAATCACTAGGCTTCCCCAACTAGTCTGTGTAGGAGTGCTTGAAAGGGATTCTTCCATCTTGTAAAGCACAAGTTGGAAACTCTCCTGACCCTGAGACTACCTTGGGCCTTACTGAACTGCAATATTTAGTGACACTATAGCTGTTACTCTGAAGCAGACACAAGAAACTGGCAGCCTGTATGTGCACTGTGTAAGGCCTTCAGACATGGTTAGTTTTCTGTTTCGTCCTTTAAAATATCAAAATGTAATGTTTTTCAATGCTGATTACGTTTCCTGTTTACCACAATCTCTACTGCCTCCCACTGTTCACTCTCAGGCAAAATTAATATGCCTGTTAATTTTGGCATTTTAATTTGTGACCTTCAAGTTAAAGGGTGAAATAGCCAATGCCATTTATCAGACAAACAGTGCGGATTAAGAGAGGAAAAGGAAAAGAAGATATTACCAGTTTGGTCCTATTTTAACCGTTGCATTCTCTCTTGATAACTGATTTGCATTTGATGGAAAATAACTCGTTAAACAGATATATTGATACAGGGTAAGTAGTCACCAAGTATTTCTAAACAAAATATTTTCATTTGTGACTCTATAATTAAATCTTTGAAAAAATGCTGTCTTATTTTATCCTAATATAAAGTGTCAAGCAAACTCAACCACTTTAAATTAAGTCACAAAATCAGAATTAAGATAAAGGGCTCCCCTGAATTTTATTGGCAATACTTACCACAAAACTCAGCCACTTTAATTACTAAGAGAGGCTTGGAGCCAGACTTTGTCACACTGTGTTAGTTATCTACTGCTGCAGAGCAATAGTATCACAAATTTAGAGATTTAAAATAATACATGTTAATTATCTCGCAGCTACTATGGGTCAGGAATCCAGGAGCAGTCAAGCTTGGCCTCTGCTTCAATGTCTCTCCCAAGCCAGTGGCCAGGGTCTTATGGGAGGCTCGACTGGGGAAGGATCTGTTACTAAGCTTGTGATGTCATTGGCAGAATTTCATTTTTCATGAGCTGCTTAGGACTTCACTATAGTTCTAGGTGTTGACCAGGGGCTTCCCTCAGTTCCTTGCTATTTTGCCTCTCCCTGTGGCAGCTTGCTTCATCAAAGCCAGCAAACAAGACAGCCTGGAGGTTCGGCTGACACGGCAGAAGTCACAGTTGTATGTGACATAATCACGCAAGTGACACCCCATCATTTTTTCTATATTCTGCAGGTCAGAAGAATGTTAGACTCACCCACACGTAAGGAAAGGGGATGATCCAAGTGTGTGAATACCAGGAGGAGTGAATAATTCAGAGAGAGCCATTTTAGAGTCTGTAAACCAAACATACCTGGTGAGGAGGATGACAACAATGTCAGCCAACTTTGATTGATCTCTTAATGTGTACCAGATTTTCATTTAGGCATTCTACATATACTAAATTGAGTGTTCCTCCACGTGTCACTCCCAAAAATATAATGGAGAATCTATTTATTATCAATAAATAGTGAGGAAACAGAAAAGTACAGAGTTGAAATCTTACCTAAAGTCAGTGAAAACATGTGGAATTGGAATTCTAACCCAAACAGTCTAAACCTATACACTAAGCTATTTTGTTATTTTACAGGTATTAATTTTACATATAAGATCAAAATTTTTCTACATAGTTAGTGATTTTAGTTTTTGGTTTAAGAAATCTGCCTATCCCAAGGTTATAAATATTTCTCATTTTATCTTTTAGAACAATATTATTTTATCTTTTACATCACATTATTAGTCTTCTGTATATGACATGCCATTTTTTCTTTTACTCTTTTCAAAATTTTGTCTTTTTTTTTTCAGAAGTTTGACTATTGTGTGTTCAGGTGGGTTTCTCTTTATTTTATCTTACTTGGAATTTGAGTTTCTTGTACCTATTTTAAACAAATTTGGGAGTTTGGCTATTATTTTTTCAGTTCATTTTCTATGCCATTTTTTCTCTCATTCTGAGAGGTTTTAGGTCCTGGTTCCCTGAACCCAGTTGACCTGGTTCTATTAGTCGGCTGAGATAGAAAGTTCAACCAAGGCACAGCTATAACCTAAAGCAAAAGTGAGTGGAAAGTGAAAATATAACTGGAAGAGCACAGGCACTGTGGATAGAAAGCAAAGTAACCTACACAAGTTTAGGGGTAACAAAGATTTTATTAAGGAAGAACAAAGAAAAAGTTTAGAGTACTTCCAAAGAGAAGTTGGAAGTCGGTCCTTCTCAGGAAGGAGAGAAGGTGGGAGAGAGAGGAAGACAAAGGTCTGCAGGGGTATTAAATACTCCATTTGAAATTTCCTGCATGTCTTTCATTGGCCTCTCTGTGCCTTTGGGCAGTATTGCTCTTTTCTTTACTGGTCATTGGTTACCTAGGTTACTTCATAGACACATTCTTATGGGCCCTCCAGACTTCCTGGTTCAGCAGGCCAGGTTTTCCTCCCAACCCCCTTGAAGCCCCTTTCTTAGTGTCCCTTCTTACATAACCCTGATGTTGATAAACTTAGACAAATTTTCAATGATATATATTCACTATTCTAGCATCACTCAGAGTAGTTTCACTCTCCTAAGAATCCACCCATCTCCTCCTATTGATCCCTCCCTTCCTCCAGCCCTACAAACATTGACCTTTTTATTCTTTTTAATTTTATCTTTTCCAGAATGCAATATGGTTGGGCTATACAGTATGCAAACTATGCAGATTTCTTTTTCCATTTAGAAATATGAATTTCAGTTTCCTCCGTGCCTTTTATGGCTCGATAGCTCATTTCTTTGGAGCACTGAATAGTAATGAATTGTCTGTATGTACCATGATTTATTTATCTATTCACTGAAGAGGTACTGAAGAACATCTTGGTTGTGTCCAAGTTTTGGCAGTTATGAAAGAAGCAGCTATAAACAGTCATGTGCAGACTTTTGTATGGACCTACATTCTCAACTCCTTTGGATAAATACCAAGGAGTGTACATGCTGGATTTTTATGGAAGGAATATGTTTAGTTTTGTATGGAATCATTTTTCATTTGTGTTATTTTCTGGAGTGTTAGTTTGTTTCCCCCAAATTCTCTTAAATTTTGTCTGAATGCTATCTTTTATTAACTTTATTTTTTTTTTTTTTTTTTTTTTTTGCTACAATGTGCTTTGAATTCCTCATTTTATTTATTTATTTTTTATTTTTTTTTTTTTTATTAAATCATAGCTGTGTACATTGATATGATCATGGGGCATCATATACTAGCTTCATAAACCATTTGACACATTTTCATCCCAATATTCAACATAGCCTTCCTGGCATTTTCCCAGTCA
>CAUYPK010109084.1:0-21156 GCA_963574355.1 Loris lydekkerianus
GCAAAGTATCTCAGGAATGGAAGAAAAAGTATCCAATGTACTCAGCCCTACTATGAAGCTAAACTATAGCTTTCACATGAAGGCTATAACCCAACTATAGCACAAGACTATGGGGAAAGGGCCAAGGAAGGGGAAGGGAGGGGGAGGTTTTGGTGAAGGGAGGGCAATGGGTGGGGCCACACCTACGGTGCATCTTAGAATGGGTACAGGCGAAACCTACTAAATGCAGAATACAAATGCCTACATACAGTAACTAAGAAAATACTATGAAGGCTACGTTGAATAGTTTGATGAGAATATTTCAGATTGTATATGAAACCAGCACATTGTACCCCTGGATTGCAGTAATGTACACAGCTATGATTTAACAATAAAAATAAATAAATTTAAAAAATGGCATTCCAACAATTGGATAACCATAAAGAAAAAGAATTGAATGAAATTTGTATAATTTCAACTGTATAAATCCCGTTTGAATCAAGAAGGGAAATAATATATGAAAATACAAGGTGACGTTAAAAAAACCATATTTTATTCCTCTAAAGTTGGAAATACTTTTTAAAATAAGACACAACATTCAGATAAAAGACTGATAAATTAAATTGCACAAATCTCAAATACTTCCTAAGAGAAATCACCCTTACTAAAGGAATTGCATCACACTGAGAGAATGAGTGTAACATGTATGTACACTTTTACATTACATGTCACATAATGTACACATATATATTTCATAGATAGTGGTAAATTAAAAGTTGTCTAATCTATAGAGCCCTAAAAAATTGAGTATGAAATAAATCAACATAAGAAAAGTTAAACACAAATAAAGGCAGCTTATTTGGAAGAACACTTTGAAGACTTCTGATGGTTTAAAAGAAAGAGAATGACTTTATATTATAATTAGGAAACAAAGATTCTTAAATACATTTAAAAAAGCTGGTTCCTCCTGGAGTAATGTCTCTGACTTTACCCTGTATGAGATAAAATCATCCTTAACCTCATGCAAGCACAAAAACAAGAATTTAGAGAATAAGTTAGGTGGTAAAAGTGCTCTATGTACATACAATATTTTCACTGCTAATAAAGAGAGAGTTACACACATCCTTTTTTAATTCGTACTACTTTATGCTTGAGTGTGTATAATACTATCCTTAAGTTTTATTTTCACCAAGAACATGCCATAAAAAATCTGCTAAGTTCTACAAATTTAAAGCCATTTACTTTTCTTTCCTCTTTTCCCCCTAACAGCTATGCTACACTACTAGTCATAAAAAACAACTAAGTGGTGAAAAACACCACACAGATTTAATTAAAAAGAATACATTACTTATTAACGGAGAAATTGATGATTTTTGAAAGGCACGTGTTTTCAGTATGTTTCCCATTATTCCTCAACATGCATGTCTGCGTTTCTGATTCTGGGCTGATGTTTGGGGGTATATTAAATGACTCCTTGCTCCGTATTTATGCTATTTGCCTCTTTTCTTTCACAGATTTAACACTTATTTGTGGTGAAGTCTGTGAAATGTGGCCACTGCTAGCCAGAGAAGACCATGGGTTTCTATCATTTCCCAACAGTAAGGACAGCAGTGTGCCAGGGCTCGGCACACACGCTCATGGGAAGGCCGTGGTAAACCTTCCAAGCTCGTGTGCTGGGCTCAAGTTCATAGCTCTCTCGCTGGCCCCCACTTTGAAAGATGCTGATGTTGTTCTCTTCCAGAGCATAAAGGTCTGGCTGTGTGAAGCTAGACTGACCAGCTCCAAAACTACCAGCTGTTTGATCTTTAGCATTTTACCGAACTTCACTGTACCTCAGTTTTTTCATTTTCAAAATAGTGCTAATAAGTGTCCTGTAATGATTGGTTATAGTCATAAAAATAAAATGCCAGGTATGGTGCCTGTAAGTCATGTGAAATCAATTAAGTATTAATCATTTACATAAGAATGATGAGGCAACTAGTTTTTAACATATTAACAAGTATCATAATAACTCAGGGACAATTATATTCCTACTATAACAACAAGTGCTATGGACACAGGAGTGAAATAAAGAGATGAAAATCCCTGCTCTCCCGGAGCTCACACTCTAGACCCGGTCTCTGCGAGGCACCTAGGGTTACAAGGAGCTTTCATTTTGACATTTGTACTCCTAAACTCACAACCCTAGCAGACCCCCAAATCCCAGAATTGCTTTCCTACCTACATGAATCTGCATGAGGATGCCAACTTTCTCTTACTTTTGCACAATTGTAGAAGGGCCTACATATCTGTCACAATGAGGTACAACAAAATAAAAAGGAAGAAAAAAAAAAAAAAAGTGAACCAGGGCTAGAGGGAGGAAATAAACTCAGAATGACCATCGGAAAAGGGGAAAGACCCTACCCAAACGGAACGACCTTATCAAAATACGTCATGTTCTATTTAACACGTTGGGGGAATTGATATACAAAGTGGTGAACAAGAAAGCAGAGGCTAGCCCAGGGAGCCAAAGTGTGAATAGACGAGTTAGGATTTAACAGGATCATTCTTGCAGACGTGGACAAAACAGAATGTTACAAGAGTACACAGAAAGTAATTTCTCTCTCTAAGTGGGGAAGGTAGATGGACATAACATATAAAGTTACACGTGAAAACAATTGGGACAGATCAAGGGATTTTCAAACAAAGATAATAACATTTTGCACAACGTTATACTGCAAACGGCAGCTGTGTTTTATAATGACCAGAATTTTAATAACTGGCACCCTAACTTTTACTAAGCACCTGAACCCACACAACTCCAGCTCTTTACAGCTTCATTGAAGGGGCATTAGATTCGGTTGAAGCTTAGGAGGATGCAACAGAGAATAAACATCTGCGTCTAGAGACTTAAGTTAGATCCCGATTGTGAAACATGCTGTACATGCCACACTCCAGAGTGTGGACCTTGTCTTCCTTGTAACAAGACATCCTAGAAGGTACATTAGTAGGGAAGAAAAGATATTAGAACTCACCATAATGCTAGAGCAACCTGTAGAGATGAGTTCGCACTCAAGACAGTGGTACTGGGGGTGCCACCTGTGGCTCAAAGGAGGAGGGCAGCAGCCCCATATTCCAGAGGTGGTGGGTTCAAACCCAACCCCAGCCAAAAACTGCAAAAAAAAAAAAAAAAAAGACAGTGGTATTGGAAGTAAGAAAGAAGGATAGGTGGTAGGCTCTGTTTTATGCATTCAAACAATATTCATTGAGCAACTACTTTTTGTTTTATTTTGTTTTTTACTTTTTGTCATTCTTTCCCCCGATAGCTATAATTCATAACTGCCTTTAAATAATTAAGTGGTAAAACATGAAACATGAACTCAATTGAAAATAAAACATTTCCTTTTACGATAGCAATGAATGATTTTTGAAAATCATGTGCTCTTATTACATTAGTTATACTTTCTGTTTTTTATTATTAAATCATAGCTGTGTACATTAATGCGATTATGGGGCACCTTTCACTGCATTTTCTAGTTTTTGGAAATTTAGCTAAATAACGCACATAAATCTCGCGCTCATGTAGCTTACATTTTAGAGATCTAAAAACAGAAAACATCTAACATCTTGTATATGATAAGTGCTCAATCATGTCATTGGAAGAATTAACGGATGGTTTGAATGAATTCAAAGAAAGAATGGCATCAATTTAGAAGATTGGCTAACTATTAAAATTATTAAGCCAGATACAATATATAAGAAGTATATTTATTATTACTGGAAAACTAGATAATGTTCTGTACCTTCTATTTGGATTAACCTTTTACTAAAAAAAAAAAAAAAAAAAAAAGCATTTTTATATGTTTCTCTGTGTGTGTATGTGTGAGAAAGAGAGGAGAGAAAGCGTATGAGTGTAAAGATGAATTAAGAATTCAGGAATCACACTGAATGTTACTGTCAAATAAAGGACCTGAAGTATTCTCTAATGATTCCAGATGGGGAGGAAAGTCATTGTATAAAAAGAAAAGTTTTCCAAAGGAAATAAGACTTACGTGGTGATTGGGATTGGATAATTTGAGAAGAAACAGGTGGGAAGGGTGTGTACCAGATTGAGGAACAACAGGATCAGAATGTATGAATGGGAGGGCTAGACAGGTGCATTCTTGGGGAAAGGAAAGGAAAGACCTGGGGTGGGAGGGGACGATGATATGAGAGAGAGAGAGAGAGAGAGAGAGAGAGAGATAGATATGGACCAATGAAGTGGGCGGCAAATCATAAAGGTGATTCGATAACGAGAGTTTGTGTTTTTTCCCCACAAAAAACCTCTCTAATATCCTTCATTCTCTGGATTCTTAGTGAAAATAAGTTTATTGCAAAATGTAAACAAAATTATGTTGTGTTACAGCTGCTGCCTCTTTACTCTGCTGGTGGCAACCACCTCACCATAAATAACTAAACGTGAAAATGTCTCATTATCCTACTTCCAGGCAATATACTAGACTACCGAATATTCAGTTACTTTTTAATTCCAAATAAACAATAGGTACATTTGTAGAGGAAGTTTGCTTCAGTAAATATTTATGGAATACTTAAAATCCATCACCTGTTCATCTGAATTTCAAACATTTCAAAACATTCAAATTTAACTGGATATTATATATATAAATATAAGATAGAGTCTAATTTCTTTCATAGTTCTAGGAGGAGTTAACGTATTTAGCAATATATATATGCTATATATATGTATATATTTTTCTCTATAGTAGTTACACCTTTGTTAAGTTGCATAGGCAAGAGGGAAAAAAATAAAACAAAGAGAAAAGAACAACCCACCCATTTCAATGCCAAGTGATTTAAAAATGACAAGTCCTCTAAACAACTGCCAATACTTCTTACTCCTTAGAGGCTAAATGCATGAAAGGATTATGCTTCCAACCTCCCTTCAGCTTTTTGCCCTTAGATTCCTATTTACTTTAATGGAAATCACTTTTCCAAGGCACCACGCAGAGATTTGAAACACTGGGTTAAAGGTCATCCTGCAACTCCAAGAATAATAAATTTGCAATTTGTACTTTTCTGACCTCTAGAAATATTTTTTGGTGGTTGAGGCCAAAGAAAACAAAGCAGTGCTTTGAAAGGACTGGGGAGCTATCAATTGATCAATTTAAGTAGGATTATCTGATAATGGGGTAAATACATTGTTATTGATGTGCAGTAGAAGGAAGATGTGCCAAGAAAACATTAATGCCGAGGCCGAGATTTATTTGCTAATCCTTGAAGAAGGCAGTTTACGGAGACGTGAGTAATTGCTCTGCTAACAGATTTATTCTTTATTTAAGCCCCATTTGGGGCTTAAATCCTCCCCTCTCTTCCCAGCAGTTCAAAATCTGGCCTGAGTCCTGCTGCCCACCGTGGTAGACTCTGGAGCCCGCCTGGTCATGTTCAGACTCCTCTTTCTTTGATTTTACATGCACTGCTGTAACTACAGACCAGTGGCTAGCCAGATGTGCTTCACGGGAATGAACTTTCAAGAATTTTCCATTTGATTGGGCTACCTGGAGAGAATTGCCTCTTCTCCGCAGCTATATCTTTAAGCAGATTATTTTTTTTAAGGGCCCTAAGAACACCTTGGTTTAGAAAGAAGATCCCTAAATAGACCCCAGGAAACCAAGGTTCTAGTCCTGACTCTGTCCCTAACTATTATTGTGACCTTGATTAATCAGATTACTTTGTCTGTTGGACCTTTAATTTCTCATTTATGAGTCAAGGGAACCGAACTGAAATTGCTTCCAGCTCAAACAATCAATAACAGAATAAAGCAATTGATCTTCTGCACTGCATGTTAAGCATGAAGACCCAACTCCCAAGAGTGTTCACGATTCTCATTTTCGTCCTTCCTCATAACCAAATGTTCTGTCTACAGCATGAGCCACAGTAGGGCAACCTGGGAACCTTCACTGAGAGAAATCAAACAATTACAGAGGAGGACAGCTTTCATTTCTTCAAAATGTTTATGTAAATTTTTCAGTGACTATTGAAATCCTACTATGTATTACTCATTTTGGAAACAATGTCCTTTTAGAAAAATTATTACCAAATCCAAACCTAAATGTATGTGTGTGTGTGTGTGTGTGTGTGTGTGTGTGTGTGTGTATCTTCCCCTATAATTCTTCATGCTAACAATGACCTCTTTAAAATTACAAGCTAGGCAGTGCCTGTGGCTCAGGGGGTAGGGTGCTGGCCCCATACACCGAGGGTGGTGGGTTCAAACCCGACCCCGGTCAAACTGCAACAAAAATATAGCTGGGCGTTGTGGTGGGCACCTGTGGTCCCAGCTACTCAGGAGGCTAAGGCAGGAGAATTGCCTGGGCCCAGGAGTTAGAGGTTGCTGTGAGCTGTGAAGCCACTGCACTCTATGAGGGGGATAAAGTGAAACTCTGTCTCTACAAAATAAATAAATAAATAAATAAATAAAGTAAAATTACAAAATAAAATTCTATAAGTGACAGCCCTCTCTTTTTATTGCTTTCTTGATCTGCTCGGCCAGATTTCATGCCTCAATTTCACAGCTAACTTTTCTAGAAACATCTATGGTTAAAACTGGCAGTATGCAATAAAAATAAATATCCTTCCTTCCTTCCTTCCTTCCTTCCTTCCTTTTATCTACTTTCTTATCTATAAGATGATTTGGATAGGATAAGTTTCTACTATTTAAAGCCATCTTAATTCTCAAGAACAGAACCGAACCATGATATTGAGAGATTTCTTTTTAGTTTATATCTCATTTGTGAGCAAAAGATTTTAAAAGGACACATTTATTTGGAGAAAAATCTATAACAACCAATCATACGATTTGTAAACGCAAACAAGAATAATTATGCCGCCATGCGAAAAAAATTGCAAAATGTATTCATTATGGTATAAGCTTGACCTATTTTAAATATGAGATAAGAATTATTATGAATCAAAGAAGGTAGAAGTTTTTCTCGTTTCTCGGGTTGAGAGGAAGGATGGACAGAAGGCCTGGGTGATGCTCCTGGGTGTGTGCAGGGAGAAGGGAAACTTGTCAGAAGCCGAGGTTGAGACCATCGTAGAAAGGTCATTTCATAAATGACCTCTGTGGCATGAGGTCATCGTAGAAAGGTCATTTACGGGCCTGTGTTCCTTTTGTCTTGATGCTGAGTATTCCTCTTTCCTGAACAGTCCATACTGGCTGTCATTCAGCCCCATGTTTCTCCATAGGAAGAAAACAATAAAAGTGACTCAGACGTATTATACATCCTCTCTGCTCACATCCTTTGGACCAAAGATGAGTTGCGAGATCACTCATTATGGCAAGAGAGTCTGGGAGATGTGATCTCTGACTGAATGGCTACATGGTATACTAAGGTCAAAAGTTCTGACATAAGAAAAAGAAATGGAAAAGGAACAGAGGGGCACGTGGTAGTCTCTGCTTCAGAGATACACCATGTTATCATGTTTCTAAAGAATCCCTTCTCAATAGGCACAATATTTAACAATCATTCCTTATGAGAAATTCAGTCATCACCAAATCTTGATGGTAATAATAATGTTCCAAAAGCTAGCTGTATCTTCAGGTAATGAGTAGGCCAGGTAAGAACACATACTAACTTGAAACTTTTATCACCAGCATAAAACCTCCAAACCGTCAAAGTTTTGCTTTTAGGATAGTCTCTCACGTTTTTAACTTTGGCTAATTCTTTAAATCTTCTTGAATTCATTTTCTTTTTCTTTTTTTTTTTTTTTGTGACTATTAAGCACTTTATTTATTTATTTATTTTATTAAATCATAGCTGTGTACATTAATGTACACTAGTGAAACTACATTCACTACATTCACTAGTACATTCACTAGTGTACACTCATTTCATAGACCATTTGACACATTTTCATCACACTGGTTAACACAGCTTTCAAGGCAGATATACATATCTCCTATTTAAGAGCCAAGAGTGATGCATTTCACCCTAACTGGAAAGACGTTACACATATCTGAACAGTTGTTTATCAAAGGCAGGAATCAGGAAATGACCCCAGGAAAGCGATTTTCGCACCTCTGGTTAAGCAGCCGAATAACCTAATATGCAAAAACATACTGTGGACTGAGTCAGTCCCTGACACCCCCCTGCCATCCCCCCCCCTACACACACACTAGAATGATTCTAGTCTTGCTGGTTCTCAGAACAAGAAAGCACCTTGCTCTAGGGGTAAATTATTTTAATAGTCTTTCTGTTTCTCCCTGTACATCTGTTTGTTTTCTTATCTGCTCCTTTTGAGCCATCTGTTTGTATTTTATAATCTAAATTGTGCAGAGTACTAGTTAAATTTAACACGTTTAGCAGACCTCTTCCCTGGTCTCCATCTCACAGTAACTGGCTAATCTCCCAGTTCTTGGGTCAGGCATAACCTGCAGAATCATCCAGGCCCACTTTTGTTTAAATACTAGGCAACATCAGTCATGGAAGAAGCCCAGGTGCCCATCGATCCACGAATGGATTAATAAATTGTGGTATATGTACACCATGGAATATTATGCAGCCTTAAAGAAAGATGGGGACTTTACTTCTTTCATGTTTACATGGATGGAGCTGGAACATATTCTTCTCAGTAAAGTATCTCAAGAATGGAAGAAAAAGTATCCAATGTACTCGGCCCTACCGTGAAATTAATTTATAGCTTTCATATGAAAGATGTAACCCAGGTACAACCTAAGAATACGGAGAAGGGGGATAGGGAGGGGAGGGAGAAGGGAGGGTGATTGGTGGGATTACACCTGCGGTGCATCTTACAAGGGTACATGTGAAACTTAGTAAATGTAGAATATAAATGTCTTAACACAATAACTAAGAAAATGCTAGGAAGGCTATATTAACCAATGTGATGAAAATGTGTCAAACGGTTTATAAAACCAATGTATGGTGCCCCATGATCGCATTAATGTATACAGGTATGATTTAAAATTAATAAAAAATTTTAAAAAATTTTTGGGGGTACCTTTTTGGATTTAAGCCTTTCAGGTTCTTTTTGGTCCCTAAATAATCTCTTTTCTCTAGGGTCATTTTTTATGTATATCTTTGTCTCTTCTTTTTTTTTTTTTTTTCTAAATATTGCAGTTTCTTCCGTGTATGTTGGTTGTTGGCTGTCTGTACATATTTAAGAATGCAGCATCTTAAAAGTTAGTTAGAACCACAGAGTCCTTGGAGAGGCTTTGTAAATGGCTGGTTTACTTTAGGGTAAACAGCAAGGCCACAGGCTGATACCCTGGGGACTCAAGCTTTAAGAGTCCTGAGCCTTGGGTGGCGCCTGTGGCTCAGTGAGTAGGGTGCAGGCCCCATATACAAAAGGTGGCGGGTTCGAGCCTGCCCTGGCCAAACTGCAACAAAATAATAGCCAGGCATTGTGGTGGGCACCTATAGTCCCAGCTACTCGGGAGGCTGAGGCAAGAGAATCGCCTAAGCCCAAGAGTTAGAGGTTGCTGTGAGCTGTGACATTACAGCACTCTACTGAGGACGATAAAGTGAGACTCTGTCTCTAAAAAAAAAAAAAAAGTCCTGAGCCTCTTTAGGATTCTGCAGGGTAAAATGTTACTTCTTGTACTAAGGCCACCTCCTTGTTCTCTAAGCCAGAGCTTCCTGTATCTTGCTTCTTTAATCTTTCCTACTCTATTCACTTCCAATCTGCCAAAAATTGCAGAAATCTCTCTGCTACTGATTTTTTTTTTTTTTTTTGAGACAGAGTCTCACTATGTCGCCCTCGGTAGAGTACCATGGCATCTCAGCTCACAGCAACTTCCAACTCTTGGGTTTAAGCAATTCTCTTGCCTCAGCCTCCCAAGTAGCTGGGACTACAGGTGCCCGCCACAACGCCCGGCTATTTTTGTTTTGTAGTTGTCATTGTTGTTTAGCAGGCCTGGGCTGGATTCGAACCTGCCAGTCCCTGTGTATGTGGCCAACACCCTAACCACTGAGCTATGGGCACCAAGCCTGCTACTAATATTCTTCACCACTGATATTCTTCTCCACCCTTCACTATCTTTTTTTTCAATGTGGTGAAATTACTTTTTGAAATTCTTTTAGTATCATTTTGAAGGGTTTAGGGAGGGAACAGAGGTAATCTATAAATTCTCTTTAGAGAGCAAGAAATCTTTGTTCTATGAGAGAATAAGTCCCACTTTTTAAAAAATGTTTAAGTGTATCTTTTTCTTTTTCACAGGAAGTCTTACCCATATTCCTGAAAGTGGATAGAAACTGGAATTCTCCAGTTGCTAAACTCATAATAGAGGAGCAAAGACTGGAATTAACCAGACTAATGGAGATCCAAGAGGAAGATGTGATCCTCCTAACTGCAGGAGAGCACAAGAAAGCAGTAAGAAAATTACCTCCAAGCATATATACTGTTGATGATGAATGATGCCTTTCTTCTCCTGTATATATAGAGTACATACTTGATAACTCATAAAACGGACCCTTTCTGCATAAATCTTTTAATGCTTTATAATGCACTATATAAAAACTAGAGCTTTTTTCTTCAGCTACCAGCCTCCATTGTCATTATTCATACAAATTAGATCTGATTAGGGAAAACCATTTAGATAGCTATGGGTATTGTATGCCCATGAAAAAAGTATTTCATTTTCAAGGTTTTACGGATCAAGAAAATGTAGTAGTCTCAAACTCTTGTACATAATGCATTCCTAAAATTGTGGAGGGACAGATCACACCACTGGAACGGCTGGTGGGCTGGCACACACACCTAGGCTAACTTGGTCAAGGTGAGACCTTTTTCAAGAGCAGCAGCTATAGGTGGTAAGTGCTATCATCCACACTGGCTAAATCACCATTCTTCAGAAGGGATATATGGAAGACTAAATTTAACTTTAAAGGTCTTTGTGAACTATACAGAGTGTAGTACAAAAGTCAAACAGGAATATTGATGTTTAGGAGCCAGGCACAGTGGCTCATACTTGTAATCCTAGCACTCAGGGAGGCTGAAGCAGGAGAATCAGTTGAGGTCAGAAGTTTGAGACCAGCTTGAGCAAGAGCAAGACCCTATCTCTACTAAAAATAGAAAAATTGGTAGGGTATGGTAGCTCATGCTTGTAGTTCTGGCTATTCAGGAGGCTGAGGCAGGAGGAGTTTAATGTTGCACTGATCTATAAGGATGCCATTGGACTCTAGTCCAGGAAACAGAGAGAGACTTTAAAAAAAAAAAAAATCTTAAAAAAAAATTAAAGGGGAAAAAATTAACATTTGTGTGTAGGGGGTTTTGTTTTTTTTGTTGAGAAAGTGAAACAGCTTTATTGTCAATAGGGAGAAAAGTTGAGTGGTCTGGCTGGATAAATGATCAAACCAACCATAACATTCCCTTTAAGCCAAACCCTAATCCAGAGGAAGGTCCTAATTCTCTCTTCAATTCTACAAAGGCTGAGAGCAGTGAAGAAGTTAGAAAAGAAAAGTGGAAAGCTAGCAGAGGTTGGTTTATAAGTTTTCAGGAAAGAAGCCATTTCTATAACATCCAAGTGCAAGGTGAAAGAGCAAGTGGTGATATAGAAGCTGCAGCAAGTTAGCCAAAAGATCCAACTAAGATCATTGCTGAAGCTGGCTACACTAAACACCACATTTTCCGTATAAACTAAACAGCAATATAGTGGAAGAAAATGTCATCTAGGACTTTCATAGTTAAAGAGGAGAGGTCATGCTTGGCTTCAAAGAATAGGCTGGGTTTCTCATTAAGGAGCTAATGCAGCTGGAGACTTTAAGTTGAAGCCTACACTCATTGACCATTCCAGAAATCCTAGGGCCCTACTCTGCCTGTCCTCTATCAATGGAAGAACAAAGCCTAGAAAACTTCAGTGAATATTTTAAGCCCATTGTTGAGACCTACTGCTCAGTAAAACCTTTCTTTCAAAATAAGACTGATCACTGACAATGCATCTAGTCATTGAAGAGTACTGTTGGAGATGTAAAAAGAGTTAAATGTTTTCATGGCTGCTAACACAACATCCATTCTGTAGTCCATGGATCAAGCAGTAATTTCTACTTTCAAGTCTTTTTTTTTTTTTTTTTTTTAATCTTTTTGATACAGTGTCTCACTGTGTCACACTGGGTAGTGACGTGGCATCATCATAGCTCACAGCAACCTCAAACTCTTGGACTCAAGCAATCTTCTTGCCTCAGCCTCCTGAATACCTGGGACTACAGGTGCCTGCCACAATGCCCAGCTAATTTTTCTATTTTTAATAGAGACAAGGTCTCACTCTTGCTCAAGCTGGTCTCAAACTCCTGAGCTCAAATAATCCACCTGCTTTGGCCTCCTAGAGTACAAGGATTACAGGCCTGAGCCACCTCGCCTGGCCCTTCTTTCAAGTCTTCTTATTTAGAAATACATTTCATAAGGCTGGAACTGCCATAAATAGTGATTCCTCTGATAGATCTGGGCAAAGTTGATTGAAAACCTTCTGAGAAGGATTTGCTATTCTGTGTTATTAAGAACATTAACAATTCATGGGAGAGGTCAAGAAACTGAACATTTGTGTCTTCTATTTGCAGTGCTCTTTGTTGGGAAAATTACGACTTGAATGTGCTGATCTTCTAGAAATGAGAGGAGTGGTCCTCCGTGACACATCTCTGTTCTCCTTCCTTTGGGTGGTGGATTTTCCACTCTTCCTTCCCAAGGAGGAAAATCCCAGTGAGCTGGAGTCTACCCACCACCCATTTACTGCTCCGCACCCCAGTGACATCCACCTCCTATACACTGAGCCCAAAAAGGTACCAAATCTATACTTCAAAAAAAAGGGGAAATGTGTAAAAATAGCCAAGAATTTCAGATTTCATAGTCTGAAGATAGTGACTTCATAGTCTGAAGATAGCTAGGACCCAGTTCTGGAAGCCCCAGAAGATTTTGGGGTTTAAGCCAGTAGTTAATAATTGTCTCTAAGTAGCTACAGCATCTTCAGCGCAATAGAAAGCCATAAATTTTCTTTAACATAAAGGCTCTGTGAATCTTCTAGGTCCGTAGCCAACATTATGACCTGGTTTTAAATGGCCATGAGATAGGAGGTGGTTCTATCCGAATTCATGATGCAGACCTACAGCGTTACATCCTGGCAACACTACTAAAGGTAACAAACATCTTCTAAAATCAGCTTATTTTTTTACCAGAGTATTTGCCAGTTTTGTTAAACATTTTTTATGAATGAAAGGTTCGCTAAATACAAAATAGCTTCAGCTTATGTCTTTACCTTCATTGTAGGACTTGAAAAAGTAAATAATAGCTTTTATTATTGCTCACTTTGTGCCAGGCACTGTTTAAGTACTTTCTACGTATTTATGCATTTCGTCTTTCAATTACTTGATAAGATAGACACCCTTTTTCTGCCTGTTTTAAAGATAAGAAACTGAGGGAGATTAATTATCTTGTCAAGATCATACAATACAGAAGTTAGCAGAGCCAGAATTCAAATCCAGGCAGGGCAGCTTTGAAACCCAAGCTCCTAACCACTACACTGCTCAATGAAATGAAGCAGTACTGAAGATGAAGAGAAGTTTGAAAGCATTTTATATCACTTAGTAAATACTACTTTAGCTGCACTTAAAGTGAGGGTATATTGGTGAGACAAAATTGTGTAATCAAGATTTTAAAAAAGTCTATACAGATGCAAACCTAGGAATTTGCAGTTGGTGATTCTGTAAAAGACTGTAAGATAGGTTTCAGGGAGGAAAAGGAGTCCGAGAGCATCTGGTCCTAAAAGATCATTTTGTGGCATTCACAGGTGAGAGGGAAGATAGAAGAACTTTAAATATGAGAGCAGGATTGGAGAGCTCACCCTGTCAGATGCTTTGATCAGACGCTCCCTTTAGCCTTAAGTGTTGTGAAATCTGTTAGCAAAGTCAAAACCTCCAATCACCAGTTTTCAGCTTACCTTTTTCATTCCTTTCATTGTCTCCCTTTTCAAAAAGCGTCAGTAAGAAGACATTGCTTCTACTTCTTCCCTGAATATCAATGCTTCTCAGGCCTGCTGCACATTAGAATCAAATCACCTGCAAAGCGTTAAAAACAACAAAACCCACTGCTGCCTTAGCCCAGATCTCCCTGCTCGATTGGAATTAGTAGCCTGGTTGGGGAACCATTTGCAGACATTTCAACATTTCTACATATACTGCCCCATGAAACTTACTCACATGGTCACCAAATCCAGTGACCTCTTCTTAGTCCCTCCTCCCAACAGCATTGACAGTGTTGCCCTCTTACTAATGTTCTCTTCCCTTGATCTGTGTGACAGGAGTTTCCTGCTTTTTATCCTGCCTTTCTGAGTCTACATCTCCACCTCCTTATTGGTCCTCTTCTGTTTATGTTATCAACACAGTAGTAGCTGCGTTTACTGAGCCCCAGGCATTTTTCTACATGTTACAATCATCTGCAACTAGTTGTATTTCCTTAACTGTAAACTTGATATTGTTTTGTACACTTTCCCAGTAAGATTTTACTATTAGTTAAGTCATGTTAAGGTATTTTTCCCCTTTAGCATCTAAGCCTAGTGTGTAGCACTCAGTGGACCTTCAGTGTATGTAAACTGAATGGTCTGGCTCGGTGCCATAGCACAGTGGTCACAGTGCCAGTCAGGTATGTGGCCAGGTCACATACTCCAAGGGTGGCGGGTTCATACCCGGCCTGGGCCAGCTAAACAACAATGACAACTGCAACAACAAAAAAACAGCCAGGCACTGTGGCGGGCGCCTGTTGTCCCAGCTACTTGGGAGGCTGAGGCAAGAGAATTGCAGGGTGCTATGAGCTGTGAATCACTGAAGCCCAAGAGTTGGAGGTTGCTGTGAGCTGTAACACCACAGCACTCTACCCAGGGTGACAGCTTGAGACTCTGTCTCCAAAAAAATAAATAAATAAAATAAACTGAATTGTCTTTTGAATTTTAGGAAAATGTGAAATTGCTCTCCCATCTGCTCCAGGCTTTAGAATATGGGGCGCCCCCTCATGGAGGAATTGCATTAGGTAAATAATTTATCCTTTTATAAATTAAATTGAATTTCATAGCACTATACCTCAAATTTGGGCTTACACTTTGTAGTGGTGGAGGTGGGCAGATGAGTTCAAGAGTTCTGTGAGAATTTTGAGTTTAAGTAACATGTTTTTTAAATATAATATTTATCAGTTACAAAGATAAAACTTAACTGATAATTTGCATTTGAAAGATGTTTTGGTAGAATAAAACTGCAGGGTCTTAAGTTAATACTGCCCAAATCAGGCCAGGCACCATGGTTCATGCTTGTAATCCCAGCATTTGAGAGGCCGAGGCAGATGAACTGCCTGAGCTCACAGGTTCAAGACCATCCTGAGCCAAAGCAAGACCCCATCTCTAAAAACTAGCCGGGTATTGTGGCAGGTGCCTGTAGTCCCAGCAACTTGGGAGGCTGAGGTAAGAGAATCACTTGAACCAGAGTTTGAGGTTGCTATGAGCCATACATGATGCTACAGCATCACAGACATATTCTTTGGAGTCTAGAAAGCATTGCTTTGTAGTCAGCTTGTATGAAAATAGGACATTGCCAGTGTCCTGATATTCTGATTATCATGGTTATTCACTTCATTTGTGTGGGATTTTTTTTTTTTTTTGAGACCAGGTCTTACTCTGTTGCTCAGGCTAAAATGTAGTGGCATGATTATAGCTCACTATAATCTCAAACTCCTAAGCTCAAGTGATCCTCCCACCTCATCCTCCCAAGTAGCTACCACTACAGGCACCTATTACCGCACCCAGTTGATTTTTTTTTTTAGACATGTGGTCTTCCGTTGCTCAGGCTGATCTCAAACTCCTGGCCTCAAGAGATCCTCTTGCCTCAGTCTCCCAAAGTGTTAGGATTACAGGCATGAGCCACCAAGCCCAGCCATTTTGCTTGTTTTATCAAGTAAAGAAAAGTGAGAAATTCTAGGAAGCTCACCTAGATTGTGAGCCCTCAGATAGCAGGGACTGCTTTCTGCGTTTTTGGAGTTCCCTGCAGAGTACCTAATATATTCAGCCTGAAGTAGGGTTTTTAGTAAGCTCTTCCTAGGAACTTGCTAACTGCTGTGACAATTAATCCTAGTAGCATGTAAACATTAGTCCTGAATGCTTTTCCAGATTGATAGAGAACTTACCAAACAAATGTCCTCTAAAAAGGCAGGAAACTATGGTTGGTTTCAGCTTCTTAAAGATTCTTAAGGCCAAAGCAGTGGCTCATGCCTGAGGCCAACACAGGTGGATTGCTTGAGCTCAGGAATTCAAGAGCAGCCTGACCAAGAGCATTGTCACAGGTGCCTGTAGTCCCAGCTACTCAGGAGACTGAGGCAAGAGGATCTCCTGAGCCCAAGAGATTAAGGTTGCTGTGAGCTATGACATCATAGCACTCCACCCAGGGCAACAGAGTGAGACGCTGTCTCAAGAAAAAATATCTTTTAAAAATTGATTCTTGGCTGGACGCAGTGCTCACGCCTGTAACCTAGTACTCTGGAAGGCCGAGGCAGGTGGATTGCCTGAGCTCACGGGTTCAGAGACCAGCCTGAGCCACAGTGAGACCTCGTCTCTAAAAATAGCCAGGTATTGTGGCGAGCACCTATAGTCCTACTTGGGAGGCTGACGCAAGAGAATCACTTAACCCCAAGAGTTTGAGGTTGCTGTGAGCTGCTGACACCAGGGCACCCGACCAAGAGTGACAAAGTAAGACTCTGTCTTAAAAAAAAAAGATTCCTGGGTGGCGCCTGTGGCTCAACGGAGTAGGGCTCCGGCCCCATATGCCGGAGGTGGTGGGTTGAAACCCAGCCCCAGCCAAAAACTACAAAAAAAAAAAAAAAAGATTCTTACTTAGGGCAGTGTCCCTAGCTCTAGCTCAGTGGGTAGGGCGCCAGCCACATACACCAAGGCTGCCGGATTCGAACCCAGGCCAGGCCAGCTAAAGCAACAATGACAGCTGCAACAAACAAACAACAAAAAAGATTCTTACTTAAAAGTTCTCTATAACTGGCTGGGCACCTGTAGCACAGTGGTTAGGGCTCCAGCCACATGTGCTGAGGCTGGTGGGTTTGAACCCAGCCCAGGTCAACTAAAGAACAACTGCAACAATTAAAAAAAAAAAAAAAAAAAGCAAGCGGCGCCTGTGGCGCAGTAGGTAGAGTGCCCGAGATACCAAGAGTGGAGTTTGAACCCAGCCCTAGCCAAACTGCAACAACAACAAGAAAAATAGACAGGCATTGTGGTGGGCACCTATAGTCCCAGCTGCTTGGGAAGCTGAGGCAAGAGAATAGCCTAAGCCCAGGAATTTGAGGTTGCTGTGAGCTGTGACGCCACAGCACTCTACTCTGTCTCTTAAAAAAAAAAAATAGCCTGGCGTTATGGTGGATGCCTGGCTACTTGGGAGGCTGACTCAAGAGAATCGCATAAGCCCAAGAGTTTGAAGTTGCTGTGAACTGTGATGCCATAGCACTCTACCGAGAGCGACCAAAAAAGTTCTCTACAACTTATATAGAAAAACTGAGGAGTTTTCAACAGTGGATTGCATTTCTCATCTGTACCTTTGTATTTTATTCACAGGGTTAGACAGACTGATGTGCCTTATTACTGGAACTCCAAGTATCAGAGATGTCATAGCCTTCCCAAAGTCCTTCCGCGGACATGACCTCATGAGCAACGCCCCAGATTCTGTTCCTCCTGAGGAACTGAAGCCTTATCATATCCAGGTCTCCTGGCCAACAGATGCAGAAGCAGAAAAGAGTTCATTGAATTATCTACACCAACCAAAAAGTTGAGCTTTTGAGTTTTGTCCTCTTAGCTTCCCCAAGACTAAAGTCAGGTGCAGAATTCTGTCACAGATCTGACAACTCCATAGGTAGAAGGAATCCAGGCAACATTCTTCACCACATTGAAGAAATAAGATACACAATTTTGACTTGGTCACATGCCTCATTCACATTGTTTTTAGTTGGTACTTTTTTGAAGTTCTTTTTCACCTGGAGCAGTAAGAAAGATAGCTCCTTGTCAGAATATTATAGTGGCTTTTGTTTTCTAATCATGTTTTTTCATTCCCAGATAGATCATTCATTTAGGACAAGGGTAATCAAATTATGTGTAAAATGTGGGGAAAAGCTTAACCCCTGTAGACTGAGTCAGTTGACAGAAGGTTCATTTTCTCAGCCTCATCAAGACAATCATATAAATTAGACTTTATAGTGGCATTTCAACTATCAACATAGTATAGTAAGAAGTAGTACAATATAATATAAAAACAACATTCAAATGAAATTCTCAAAAATTTTTTTTGCAGTTTTTGGCCGGGGCCAGGTTTGAACCCACCACCTCCAGTATATAGGGCTGGTGCCCTACTCCTTGAGCCACAGGCACCACCCTTCAAAATCTTATTCATTGTTTCACCTTGAGCAAATTATAAACCTCTTTTAGCCTCCCTTCCTGCTTTAAGTAAAATGCAAACATTTGCTGTGGCTACCTCACAGGGCTCTTGTTGCCAAAATCAAAGATAATATATGCGGGAGATAATGTGAGTGAAAATGCTTTGAAAAACTATAAAGCATTGGGCTGGGTGCCTATAGGTCAGCGGCTAGGGCGCCAGCCACATACACCAGGACTGGCGGGTTCGAACCCACCAGGGCCTGCCAAACTACAGTGGAAACTACAAAACAATAGCTGGGCATTGTGACAGGTGCCTGTAGTCCCAGATACTTGGGAGGCTGAGGCAAGGGAATCATGTAAGCCCAAGAGTTTGAAGTTGCTATGAGCTGTGATGCCATAGCACTCTATCAAGGGCGACGTAGTGAGACTGTCTCAAAAAAAAAAAAAACTATAAAGCATTGCACAAATATAAAATATTATCCATCCATAAACAGATAGTTACATCTCTATATATTTATATTTTAAAACCAAACAAAACAGATACCTGTAGTGAAAGTAAAATAGTTTTATGAATCAGCATTGTATTTGTTTCCATTTTTAATGATAGTAATTAGCTGAAAATACTGGCCAGGCTCAGTCCTAGAATCCTGAGGTAGGAGGATCATTTGAGTTCAATTCTGTAGTGATCTATAATTGTGCCACTGTACCCCAGCTTGAGTGACAAAAATGAGACCTGGTTTCAAAAAAAAAAAGCCAGAGGAAATGGTGTCTCATAGCTATAATCCTAGCACTCTGGGAGGGCAGGGTAGGAGGATCCCTTGAGGTAAGAGTTAGAGACCAACGTGCCTAAGCATGAGCAAGACTCCATCTCTACTAAAAATAGAAAAAAAATTAGCCAGGCATAAGGGCACATGCCTTTGGTCCCGCTACTCAGATAGGTGAGGCAAAGCTTGAGCCCAGGAGTTGGAGGTTGCAGTGACTAATAATGATGCCACTGCACTCTAGCCAGGGCAACAGAGTGAGACTGTCACAGAAAGAAAAGGAAGAAGAAAGTATTAATTGACCTCAGACCAACTCAGATGTACCAAGATAACATGGAAGCTCATTGTGATTTTCTTATTCTAATAAAAACTGTAACAAATTAATTACAAAATGGGGACAAGATCTTAATGATTTTGAAGTTGTTCTTTTCTGCTTGATCTTCACCTTTGCCTTGACATTCTTTTCATTTATAATTTATAAAAACTAAGTACCAGTTTTATACCCTTACCTATTTTTCTCAAGGCTCTAAGCAATATACTATAATCTTCTTCAATTTAAAACAGTAAGATTCACCTTCAGGTCTAATTGGTGACACTTACATGAAAATGAGTATGCGTGTTCCCTACTGCAGGAAGCTGGTTTGCCATTAGGTAGAGCTTTTCCCTAAATTTGCCCTTTTACCTAATCTCTTCCTCATTTGTGGGTGTACTCTGCAACCAGAAAGTCTTGCTGGCAGGATTCTTATGGTGGGATGTCCAACTCTGCCTGCCCATGGGAAGAGGCAGAGAAATTCTCTATGGAGAGAATTTCTAGAGATGCCCTTTACTGAGTAGGAAGGTAATAATTTTACATCCATCTATACCATGTGTTAACTTAATTTCTAAATATAATAAATTCATGATTCACTGTTTAGAGCCTAATTCTGACCAAAAGTATCCTGTCCTTCTATCCTAGAAGTGAGACTTATAGAAGCTACCCCAAATCCAGAGAATATTTTTTAGGCTAAAGATCCCCAGGAGTCAAAGAATCCTATATTACCACCTCAGAGATCTGGTCACTTTTGGGCTTTTCTTAAGAGTTACGATGAAGAAAAAAATAATGCTTGTTCTGAAATCCAGGCAAATATCACTATTTAAGACTTCCATCAATAGAGTGGGGTAAAACTTTAAATTAAATGTTTTCACAAAAATTAAATTCAACTACTTACTGATAAAAATTGAAAACAACACAACCAGGATTTTGGAATGTACAACTTAATTGTAAACTGAAAGCGAGTTTATTTCAATCCTATCTACCCAACCTCCTGGGTAATTGCTGAAAATGTTAAAAAACAAGGTAAGCAATTACCAGCTACAACACCAATAGTCATTGTGAGCTTCAAGAGAGCTTTGTCCTATGAACAATTTCTCCTTTTTGGGAAGAGATGTGTCAGATGATGTGTCCAATGGTATTGTTTTATGTTCTTGGGCTTTAGTTGAATAAAACAATGATCTATATAGCCACCGTCTTTTCCTAGAATTCTCTTCTCTGAGGAACTAGAACTATGACACTGATCACATTCCTTTCCCATGACTTTTTGTCAGCTTAAGGATTCTGCCCTAAAGTTAATTCACCCTAATGATGCTGCCTTAATGGTACTTTTTTATTTTAAGGAAAGCGAGTTACTTCATGAGTTAACCAAGTATACAATAAAAATATTAACTGGAGTTGTCTGTAACAGTTGCATATGTAAGTCCTGCAATAATCCACATCTAAATCAGTCTTCTGTATTTAACACTATTGACTTAGAACTTGTGTGAATTAGACACATATATCTGAATTTAATTCCTGCTTTTACCACTTTCTAGTTATACAACCTTGGCCCAGTTCCTTAACCTCTCTAGAGTTGTAGGATAATATTTAAAAATAAACATATCCTACATCAAGCACACAAAGTGAATTCAGTGTGAGTTTAAAGTGACTTACTTTTCTTCCAGAGGCTTAAGAAATCTGGACCCCCCTGGGTTACTCACAGAGATAGGCTT
>CAUYPK010109086.1:0-16402 GCA_963574355.1 Loris lydekkerianus
ACCACAAAATTATGAGGAAAGGACCAAGGAAGGGGAAGGGAGGGGGGAGGTTTGGGTGGAGGGAGGGTGATGGGTTGGGCCACATCTATGGTGCATATTTTTATCTATAATAATAATAAAATAATAATAATAACAAAAAAAATAATGGGAGAAAATCTGTTTGACTTTGGGGCAGGCAAAGATTTGTTAGGGCAATAAAAGGATGAATTGTAACATAAATAATTGATAAATTTGACTTGGTCAAAATTTAGAAATTTCCCCTTGAAAAGGCACCATCTTAGAAAATGAAAAGTTAAGTCACAGAGAAAATACTTGAAAAACAAATATCAGATAAAGAACTTGTCTTCCAAGTACATAGAGGACTCCTACAACTCAACAGAAGAAGACAGCCAACTAAAAATACTAGTGAAAAATTTGAATAGTTATTTCACCAAAAAATATATATGAATGGCAAATAAGTACATAAACGTAGGCTTAGTATTATTGGTCATTAGAGAATGCAAGTTACAACCACAGTAAGATCCCATTCCATATGCACTAGAATGGCTGAAATTAAAGAAACCAAGAGTTGCAAGTGTTGACAAGAATGGGAAGCAAGATGAAAGTAGCCTCTTTAGAGATATTTTGGCAGTTCTTAGAAATGTTAAAAAAACCTCACTATATGACAAAGCCATCTTATTCCTAGGTGCTTTCTCCGAAGAAATAAAAATATGTGTTCACACAAAATCAGGTCTTTGAAGGTTGATAGAAGCTTTATTCGTAACAGCACCAATCTGGAAACAACCCAGATATTCATGGACAAATTGTGGTGTATCCTTATGATGGAGTACTATTAGCAATAAAAAGGGCTGGACAATGAATGCACGCTACCAACCTCTGTGGACCTCCAAGGCATTATCATAGGTGAAAAAAGACCTCATCATGTGTCCTTCCATTTGTGGGAAATTCTAGAAGAGGATGGAAAAGGCAATAGGCCCCCACTATTTCCATCCAAGAGATGGAAAGTTGATCTGGGGTTGCAAGGGTCTGGGGTCAGGGAGAGATTGACTGCAAAGGGGCATAAGGGGCGATTAAAATTTTCTGTCATGACTCTAGTGGTGGTTATGTGACTGCACACATTTGTCAAACTCATCAAAGTGTACGCTTTAAATGAATGAATTGTATTGTGTGTGAGTAAAACCTCAGGAAAGAGGACAAAAAAATAATGTGTTCTGGGAAATCAAATCAAGGGAGGTTCTATGGCTCCTGCTGTTGTAAAATGATTCACAGAAGCCACAGTCCAGGATCTAGAATCACCCGGTGTTCCTTTCCGAAGCAGCAACACTTCAGTAATTGCATCGGTAGGAATCATGGTGACACGCTGTTAGAATCGGACATTCTCTTTGTGTCAACTCATCAAGGGGAGATCGTCTCCCCAGCAGCACCCTGAGCCCACTCTCTGCTTGACTAGAAATTATGGAGAAGCCCAGCAGTGAGGTGGGCCCCGTGGCTATGTCTGGTTTGGAATATTCTCCCGGTGGTTCACAGAGGATTCTGAGGAGCCAGGAGCAGGCGGTGGGGATTTTCCCTCGATACTGTGCTCCCCTCACCCAGTGTGGCCAGAATCTTAGGCAGTGTTTAAATGGTTTATTCCTTCAGCCCTCTCGTCTCATTTGCTCAGCCTGCTTCTCACTCCATCCCCACCGTGGATTTACCCCATTTTCTCATCCTCATCAATCTCCAGTCTCTACGTGAACTATTCAGATGTGTGGAGGTAACGAACTTTGGGATTGTTAGCTCTCTTGAGTGGGGGCCTGTTTCCCTCTTCAATTCCCCCTTCAATCTACCTTTTGCACAGCTTGATACACATCAGTGGCACTAAATAAATAAACCATAATTAATACATATTTGGCTCTTGTATGTTTATTTTCCTCTTCTGAAACGCAGATTAGAATGTGCGCCCCACAGCTTGAATATTTAAATACTAGACCGAAGAGACTTTCTTTGCCCTGTTGTTTCCCTTGTCTTGTAGTAAGCTAATTATTTTAATTAGGGGAATGGCATTGTTCCGGGCCTCTTCAATCTGGCACCTTAATAATTAGACTAAAAAGAGTATACTTACAGAAGTAGTGGCTCTGTGAACAAATCACACATGTATGCTTACGGAAAAAGAGGAAGTCCTTAGGAATATTAATTTGCTTCCAGGAAAGGATTCCCAACTAAGCATCAGTGTGTTGTACACGGACACTAGGAGTCTTGTAGGTCTAAACTCAGGAAAAACACTTCTTGGTATCCTTTCTAAAAATCGCTCATAGGCATCACTAAATATATGTAATGTAAGGAAGTATGTCTGGTAGAAATACTTCTGAAATAATGTCTAGGAAAGCATCATGAAATAACCCTCATGTTACCTTCTGGTAAGTGGAAGGAAATCGTGCAGTTGGTTACAGATATTTATTAAGTGCTTCTTGTGTGCCAAGAGCTCAGTACGTATCATGCTATCAAATCCTTTTGGCAATCTTAGAATTTAGGAATCAAAAATGATCTCCACTTTATAGATGGGGACACTGAGGCCTATAGAGATTAGAGAGTTTGCCCAAAGTTACACCACTCATAAGTACAGGGTATGAACCTCTGCCTGCCCCATTCCAAGTCTGGTTCTCAGCCATCCGTCTCCGGCTTGTCTCTGAACTGGTCTTGCAGGAATCTGGCACCACTGTCAAACAGCAGAGTTGGTGCTTCTCCACCAGGGCTGGTAAAGAATTTTATTTCTAGCAGCCAACAATCAGAGTGGCAGTCAGATAATTAACTTGTCTTCTTTGAAGGAGCTTTGTTCATGGGACAGTCTTCAAATGGGGCATGAAAAGGCACTTGGTAAATTGCGAAAGGAAATAACGCTTCAAAATGAAAAATTGATGCACATTTATCAACTGTGAGTAACAAAAGAGCAGGCACCATCCATCTGGGGCCATCTCTAAAATCAGCTACAAAGAAGTATACCAATGACGAAAATGGTTGCCTGCCTTGATTCCAATCTTCCACCAAAGCAGATGCGATTTCCCCCCCATTGCTTTACCCAGGCCCCAGATGGGCTCCCTCTTCATTTTATTTTATTATTTATGTTTGGGTTGCTGTTTTAATAATGGTGAAATACACCGGGGTGTCCTGGCAGGCATTTGCAAAGTGCAATGACAAGCTTTTGAAATGATTTCTTGCAGATCAGTTTGAATGTAAAGCCATTTTTAACCCTGAGAGAGGGATCGTCAAAAACCAGGTTGTATTTTCTTCTTGTGATAGTGAAGAAAGGGCCCTATGTGATGTTGGGCTTTGTGGGATGGGGATTTCCAAAGAGAGGTAACGACGCTGGTTGTCAAAATAGAAGTGCGTTTGAGAGGTTTGTGGTGACCATTGCTTTACTATTTGATTTCTCTGGATATCCCTTCCTTTCTCCACTTCTTCCAAGCAGGCCTTCCTACCCCAGGTGTTCAGGACCAAAGTGGGAGGTAAATAGATCCAAATCCATGAAACTGCATCTGTAGAAATCATCACAGAAGATTAGGTTGCTGGTGTATCTTAGATGAAGCCAGATCTGTCAGTTTCTTCTGACACATTGACAGAGATGGAGAAAAGGGTATTTTATGCACATTTCAATTAAAGGAATTAAGACTGGCCTTAATAATGAAAAATGATAGCTGGGTACCTGTAGTCCGAGCTACTTGGGAGGCTGAGGCAAGAGAATCGTTTAAGCCCAAGGGTTTGAGGTTGCTGTGAGCTGTGACGCCACAGCACTCTACCAAGGGCGACAGCTTGAGATGCTGTCTCAAAAAAAGAAGAAGAAAAAAAAAAAAAGATAAATGAAATGAAACTATTTTGCCATTGATTAAATCAAACAGCAAACTGCCCAACAATTGTTTTTTAAAAAACAATAACACTCTTAGGGGCTTGGAAGAATGAATTCTTTGCTTCTTCTTCAGCACTACTGAATTCGGCAAGGCCTTGAGTGTCTGCTAATAACTTTACAATTTTTTGATGCCTACCTGTATGTAAATCTAAGAGGCTGATCTCTGAGGTTTCCTACCTGACTGTAGTAACTTCCCTCTCCAAGTTTTCAGAGAGCCAGTTACAGCTTCTGGATTAGTTCTTGGTGTTATGTTGAGTATAAATAGAGAGCTTTGGGCACAAGGGACTATGATCAAAAGTTTTCCAGTCCTCAAACAGGAATAAATCCTGAAAATCCACAAACATTTCTATATAAGTGGGATAAAAGAGATTAATATCTATATTTTTTTAGTTTTCTACTCGCCCTTGTCTTCTAAAGGGAAGTGAATTTTGCAGGGGGCATCAGCTCTCAACTTTCCTTTATTAAGGCCGAATCTGAGAAACAGCAAAAGTGAACAAAAATGAAAGAAGCAGAGAACCCCGGGGGAGCCACCTGATGAAGCAAACAAAAAATAGAGCAGAGGGGAGGAGGAGAAAGTCAGAAGAGCCGGACCAGCAGGAAGGATTTCAGGAGCAGAGTTTGGGGAGCAGCTAATTTCCATTATGAGTGGCAGAACTGGGTACAGAATATTTTTATAGATGTTTTGATGTATGTGAATAATATATGATATTTTATCAAGACTCATGAAAATGGATAAGGCCTGGAATTTTTATTGGTTAGGTGTTTGGTTATTACCGTCCTTATTATTTTTGATATTTAGAGACACAGAGTGTCAGACAGGACCGCAGGAGCTCCCGGTATATCAGATGCCCATCTGTCCTTTTAGTTTACTCAGCTGTGTTCTGTTTTTGTGTGAAGCATTAAAATGGGCAAGATTCTTAGACACGCAGTTTTGTGTGGGAACATCAATGATGTGACTACCCAACCTTCCACTGCCACCTCCACCCCACCAGCATGCTTCTCCCTCCCCATCTTCTGAGTGAGAGGCTGGGATATCCCTTCACTCCCCCTCCTCAGTCCTGGCCTAGCACATGAAGACAGGCTGGAACTGGACTGGGATCCTGTTCAGAGGGTCCCTGGATGATCTCGCAGGTCCTTTCCACCTAAAAAGATCTCAACTCCATGTAACAAGTTTTAAATGTACAGATGAAGCGATTTCCTGAAGATGACTTGGGAGAAGGGAGAAATAAATAGGTTTAGCATATCAGCTGTACCTGCCAGCTCCGATTTTGACATTGGCCGTATTGGATACATCTGACACCATTATCGAGCCTGCTTTTGTATTTATAGATCTCTAATGATTTGTGCTTCCACTGACATTTTGTTCAGATAGTTGGGATGGCAATGTTAAGGGAAATTTTGAATTTCTTTTCTCACCTTTGTGAAAATTAAGAACTTCTCCATTGTATAACTGCTCCAACAGTCTCTTGACTCAGTTTGATCTGTATCGCATTTTTAACTATGTAGTAGAAAATGGTAAATTGTTAAGGTGCACCATTCTGTTAACACTGACTTTGTACAGTAAACCTGGGTGTTATTATTCTGTACTTTGTGGGTAATCCTTGATGTGCCTCCTGGATCATGCACTTGACTTCTCTTAATTCTGGTTTCTTTATGTGTAAAGAACAGGGTGCTACTGCAACATATTTTACATAAAAATCTAAAATTTTAGCTTCTCTTGAAAGCAAATCATCTGCAGTTGAGTAGCTATTTTTCCCCTCTTTTTCTGGGACAGGTGCCCCAGCTGGGTGCTTCCCTCCTGTGTGTCCCCCGTGGGCAGAGTAGTGTTCGTGCCAGGCCCTCCCTTTGTGCCCTCCTCTGTGCCCTCTTCCTGGACTGGTGAACTAACTCCTGCTCCCCTTCCCACCCAGCTCAAGCTGTGTATCTTCCTAAAAGCTTCACTTGAGGAACTTAGTGGCTCTTTCCACCCTGATGTCCCTTTTACATTCTTTCATTCCATGGCAACCCTAAGATGAGGGTTGGTCACAGTGTGCCATCCTTGAAGGGAAAAGTGTTTTATTATCAATAATGTTTAGAGTTTCCAGCATATGGTGGCTATGCAGACTGACTTATTTTAAATCCCCTGAAAAACACCTACGTACTTCCTGCACCCAAGAGGCGACCACACCCACTGGCACTTGGTCTGCCATGGCTCTTATCCAATATAAATGCAGTAAGTTCAGATCCACGTGTCCAGTCATTTGATTCATATCTCTCTCCCACACTGGATTGGAAGATTTCATTCACCATCATATCTACTGAGCCCAGCACATTGCCTGGACCCCTGGAAGTGCTCAGTGAGTATTGATTTATTGAATAAGTGAAGAACTAAATAGTTCTATTTTTCACTTGAGGAATTATACTGCAAAACTGGCCAAATTGATTTGGAAACAGAAAGTTTCTGAATATTTATGTTCCTCTTGGAGAAGATGAGAGGGATCAAGGCATATTCCTCCTTTCTCCTCAAGAGGAAATGAGAAATTAGGAGGGAAATTTGCACCTCCCTGGATCAATATATGGCAAAATTTCAGCTCCATAACCTTAAAACTCAAGCAATTAACTTTGTTTGAAAAGGTCAGCAGCAGTTCTGCTCTTCTCCTCTGACAAGTTGAGCTGTCTAATAGAACTCAGTTTAAATTAAAAATATCTTTGGCAAAGTTAATCAGATCTTGCTTCTACTGTCATCCGGCAGGGGAGAGGTATCTGTTGGGATTCCAAGATGTTCTGGAGATCAGTTAGGGTTTTCTTTTGCCATTGTGAATATGGGAACATGGGAATCTGGCTACCACCTGTCAAAAAAACCTGACAGTAAAAGCAACTGCTATTTTCGAGTGTCTGCTCTTGACGTTGTAAATGCCTCTATATATGTTGCCTTTAAACTGTACATCACCCGTGAGATTAATATCATTAATATTCTTATTTTAGGTAGAAGAAACTGAGGCTAAGAGAAGTTAAAACACTCTTCCAAATTCACACAGCAAGAGATAGAAGCTTTTGCTAATTAAAGTTGGCTTTCCTGATCTTTCCATCCACAATCTTTCAAATTCTGGGTTGAGAGAATTACACTTCGGATTCTAGAAGGCAAGTTAGTCTATTGTACCATGTCCTCCATATCTCACCCTTTAATTTTCTGCAAGTTATGGCTTTGGAATGAAGCAGTCTCAGGATAGCCAGTCCTGGTCAGAGAGACAGTTAACAGGAGCCTGAGGGCATAGAGCAGGTAGGAATAAAAATTTTGTTCATGAGCATCTTAGTCTGTTCAAGTTACTATAACATGCCATAAACTTGGTGGGTCATAGGTACCAGAAATTTATTTATTTGTCACAGTTCTGGAGGCTGGTAAGTCTAAGATGCTGGAAGATTCAGTGTCTGGTGCAAGCTCACTCTCTTGGTTCATAGATGCAGCCTTCTCACTGTGCCCTCACATGGTGGAAGGGCAAGGCAACTTTCCAGAGCCTCTCTTATAAGGGCGCTAATTCCATTTACCATGGCTCCACCCTCATGACCTAATCATTGCCTGAAGGCTTTACTTCTTAATATTATCACTTTGGGGATTAGGATTTCAACATATGATTTTTTTTTAAGGTTCTTTTTAAAATTTATTTTGTTTCAAAATACTATAGGGACACATGCATTTTGGCTATATATTTGCTTTTGTATATTTCAGGTCACAGTTACAGGTGAGCTTTTCACCCAGAATGTGTACATTGCACCCTTTAGGTGTGAATTAACCCAACCCTCCCATGGCCACCTAGGTGATTCCCATTGAGTTATACTTCCATATGTGCATGTGAGTTCAACATACGAATTTCAATGGGACTCAAACATTTAGACTATAGCAGTATTAACATTTAAACTCTGCATGTAATAGACACGATAAACAGTAAGTCATGGGCATAGAGAAGAATATGGACTTTGGATCATCTGAGACTCAACTTTAAATCTCATCCTTCTCACTTACAAACTGGGGGACCGTGGGCAAGTTATTTACCCTTTCAAAGTCTTAGTTTCCTCTTCCATAGAGAGAGGATCTTTGTCTACCTTGCAAGGTTTTTGTAAAGACAGAGATATTGTTGAGAAGGCTTTAAAATATTAATTCAGCTCATACTATGTGCTGGATATACAGAACCTATTGCTCTCAGAGAACTTATGATTTGGGGGAAGGATGAACCAAAAAAAGAAAAAAGGAGACAATTATAATAAAGTGTGCTTCATGCTATTCTGGGGGAAATATTGCAGGCAGGCTGTGTAAACAGCCCCTAAACCAGGCTCTGGGCGGGAGAGGCCTGCAGGCAGATGAGCAGGGCAGGAGGTTGATGAGCCGAGTTCTCAGGAAAATGGTGCATTTTGTTATTGTCAGTGTTAGTATCAACTCCTAGGACGCTCCTAGGGGATATCTGAGCGGTGTATCTTTGAAGAATCTCAAGTTTAACATGCTCGGTATGCAGTTCTCACCTTCAAGTTACTCTATCATGCTAGATGGAGCTTTATTTTCTCATTGCTTATATTAGCAATTTGGGAGTTACCCTGGACTCTGTTCTTCCCTTAAATTCTATTTCCGGTCCCTCTATGAAAGCTGTCAATGATATCCCTACAGCAAGACCATGTCTTCTCACCTGCACTGCTTCCGCTCTGACAGAAAAGACACTGCCCTTTTCTGTCAGAACCATTTGGTGGTGTAATCCTGCCCAGGTATCTGCACAGGACCCTCCGTTCTCTGCCCTCCAGCCAGGGAGACGTTTCTACGTCATGTCAGATGTCACCTTCTCTGTTCCAGCCTGTCCAGGGCTAACCGTCTCCCCCAGAGTCAATGCCAATGTTCTGCCCCTGCTTCTCTGCCTGCTGCTCACTATACCTCCCAGCACCTCCCTGCACCTCCCCAGGCTCTCACCTCTGGCCAGATGGGCTTCTTGGCTACGCCTCTGATGTGCCAGGCCAGCTCCTGCTGCAGGCCTTTGGCATTATCGGTCCTGTTCTTTGCCATATTTTTCTCCCCTGGTAGACAAATGGACTTACTAAATGTCCACCTTGTCTTCTGGCCTTCCTGGACTTCCTGTGTTAAGTGGCACTTTTATACCATCACTTCCTGTCTTCTTCCTCATAGCATCTGTGGTCACCGTCTTTGCTTATGGTCTCTCCTTCACTCACAGTATAAACTCCCCGGGAGTAGAGAGGTTGCCTATCCTATTCCCTTCAGTACACAGAATAGTACCTGGCCCTTGGTGGGGACTCAGTGACTGTGAGTGATGAGCCTGTGGATGGATCATGTCACACCAGTCACTCCAACGGACCATGAACTGGACTCGTGATGCCCGGGTCAGATGGTTACCCTGACGGGGCAGTGCTGTGGGCTTCCGGAACCATCTGCCTTCAGCCACTACTGCAGGATGCTCACCATGCTGCACTGGGGGCTCCAGAGGAGGGCCCTGGCCTCCACGGGGATCTCAGGCTGAGACAGCACTGGCCTGCTGGCTGCAAGTCAGCTGAGGATGCCTTGAGAGGAGTTTCCATTTGCAACTCTGTCCCTTTTATCAGGACAGGAGTCCCAGTGTGCTTCAACTTCCTTTCTTCATCGTCCTTCAAGGGCAATATCTCTCCTATGTTGTTCTGGGACCCTCAGCCCACCAGCAGCAGAATGGGAGGAGTCCTTTCCCTGGGATGCGCTTATGCTATATAATAGGGCAGGATCTCTGCATACTTCTCACGGGTGGGACGTGACGTCTAACTTCTCATGGGTGGGACGTGACGTCTAACTTCTCACGGGTGGGACGTGAAGTTTAACTTCTCACGGGTGGGACGTGACGTCTAACTTCTCATGGGTGGGACATGACGTCTAGTCTGTCCTGGCATTTCTCAAAGGATGGCACCTGCGCTCTAGGGAGCAGACAAGGTGGCTTGGGTGCTAGCTGGAAGAGATTAATTACCATAGTTATTTCTTTTAATGTGAAGCAGCCCCACAAACTATGATTGATGGCTGTGGCTGTTACCAGGCTTCGGCGGTGTGGGGAAGCATGTTCTGTCCCTGATGGGTGACCCTGGGCCGCACAGTGAGATGACTGCCTATGTATTTCTAGATGATTTCAGCATAAAATAAGATTGAATAACACGGGCAAAAAGTTATTCTCTTTTAATGTTTGTGATTATAGGAGAAAAAGTCTCATTTGATACTTGAACACTTGCCAAGCTCCCTTTTTGTGTCAAGGAGACGGCACGTTGCAGGCTCAGGCCACCATGCAGGTAACTGTCTCTAACTAATTTCTGGCAACAGGGCTCATTTTCATTATGTTTATATTAATTGTTGCTTTCTATTGATGGCAAGAGTTGCTGGTTTTACATTGGTGGTTGTGATATAAAATTTCAGTTATAGTTCATTTATTAAAGAAAGATACTGAGTTGACTGAAATTAAAAAAAAAAAAAAAAAGTGACCATTAACAGAGTAGGATGTGGGGAAGGAAAAAGTCCTGAAGGTGCAGCTCAGAGGCCCGGTCCTGGAGGTCTTGCTCTGGCCTGTGCAATTACAGTCAGGGTGGCGACCGCAGGCCGAGCTGCACTCCTGTTAGTACCGTCCTTCTGGGTAGACTCGTCTCTGTGGGTCTCCTCGTCCTGTTTCCAGCCCATTATCACCTTCCAGCAACTTTGAATTGGGTCCACCAGCTACTTTTCTGCCAGTGATTCAGATCTTGCCTCCTCTCCTGAGACCTTAGGAAAACACCGTGACCTAATTACTCACATCTAAGTGGGCCCCCTGTCAGCAGGCAGGGACTCATACAGGCTGCCCTTTCCGAGAACCACGGTCTGAAGTCACAACATGTTTGTGGTGAGGTCGCTGTGTGCAGATCCCCGTTTTCTTCTTCCTTTCCTTCGTGCTTTTGCACATTTAGAAATGTGTCCAGGCAATGTGTGACCTTGGGAGGAGAAAATCTGATGTGATGGGACTCCATGACCAATTCCACTGTCTGCATGCCACCAGGTGCTGGACAGCAGCAGCAGGTGAGCGAGCCACACGATTCCCTTGAACCCAGAGTTGGTTGTTGTCGGTCTGCGAGTGATGCAGGAGAGCAGCCCTGCAGGGATATGGTGGATGAAAGCCGGTCAAGGGTATCTGCTGGCGCTCCTGACATCATCCCAGGTCTACCTACAGAACTGGTAACCAGCATAACCCCAGGGCTGCTAACAATTCAAAATGGCATTTTGGTTCTGGTTGTTTTTAGCAAAATGAGATATTTTGTGATGGAGTCCCAGTGGTGATTTTCACTGGGCCCTTGGTAGGTACCTTGTGTTTTATGTAAGTCCCCACGTTTAATTCTCCTGGCAATTTTGTGTTATGTCTGGTGTTGTCCCTGTTTCTGATTGAGAAATTGACACTGGAAGAGGTCTCTAAGCTCTGTGCTATGTCATCTGAGGAGAGGGGTAATTACTCTGTTTTTTTGTTTTTTTTTTTTTAATAATTTTAAGGTTCAGAAACTCAATGCTCTGGACTTGTGTCTGTTAGCACAATGCGCAGAAACAGATGGAACTCACACAGGCGATGGATGAGGAGAGCCCACTGAAAGGACTGTTTATAAAGGCATGGGAAGAATGAAGGGCTACAAACCACGGCTGGGGAAGCACACTGGGGCCAGCAAGAGCAGGAGGCCATTTATGCCTTAGATCAGAAGGGGCAAGAGGAGAGAGGATGTTCCTGAGACCCTGAGGGACCCGTAGCTGCATGGGTGTGGCCTCAGGTGGACGGATGCAGGGAGTGTCCACCTGCATACCAGTGGCAAGAGCTGAGACCTGCTGACCTCTGCTTCTTTCCTCCTTGACCCTCCTGGTGCTACCCATTGGGAAAACTCAAGCAGAAGCCAGAGGGCCAGGAGACCAGTAGATGTAGCCCACAGAATTCACTTCCAGGACAGATAGAGGGTGGTGGGCACTGAACCTGGAGGGGTCAAGGAGAGCACGCAGCACAGAAGCCTTAACCTCTCTGAGCCTCAGTGACTTGAGTCACTCATCTGTTGTGATTTAATGACATTTAGAGGCTTAAACAAAATGTTTATCTCACAGTTCCTTTGGTCATGAATCCAGGCATGGCAAAGCCAAGTTCTTTGCTTCAGAGCCTCTCAGGCTAGGTTGCAGTCATCTCAAGGCTCAGATGGGCAAGGATGTGCTTTGAGCTCATGTGGTTATTTACAGGACTCAGTTTCTCACTAGAGATTGGATGGAGGCAGCCCTCACTTGCTGCCACAGGGGCCTATCCAGTGCACAGCTTGCCTCATCAAAACACGCAAGCGGGGATAGTTATAGGAGAAATCTGCTAGCAAGACAGAGCCATAACCTTCTGTAATCTAATCATGGAAGTTACAGTCTTTGCCGTAATTCTGTTGGTTAGAAGCAAAGTGAAGAGATTACACAAGAGCACGAGGGAAGATGAAGATGAAGCCTGCCCCAGTGGCCTCACCTGACAACAAGGATAATCAGGTCCTAACACACCATAACCCAACACAGTTTTCTTAGCAGTATGTGTAAGTCATTGAACACAGCCACACACACAAGACAGCCTCTGAAAATTAGATTCACAAAAGTGCTGTGGTGGGGGTCACACAACATGGTTTACGTGAAAGGGTTTTATAAACAAATAATTCTCAGCAGTTATCAGTGACTTCCAAGTTATAAAAGAGAGGACATACCTATTTTGGTCCTAACCTTGTTTGATTACTCTGCACGGCTTGGTACTCTTGAACACTTCTTCCTCAAAACTCCTTTTTTCTGACACCTGAGATGATACCACACTCTCCCAAGTTTCCTTGCTGCATTTTTCTGGAATCTTCTTTGTTTCCTTTGCAGGCTTATCTCTTCCACTATATCATTGCATATATATTTCTGGAGTTTCCAAGCTCTTGGTCCTATACCCTTTATAGGCAACTGTGTATGTGTGCATGGCTTCAAGAAGCACAATTTGAAATCGATGCACTTATCTCCAGTACCCAAAGCTTCATGCTTATATGTCCAGCTGTCTACCTGACATCTGGTGTAGGATCTTTCCATGTCACCTCAGTAATCTCAACTGGTCCCACATTCATCCCTGACATCGGTCCTTCAGTGCTCTCCTTCTCAGGGAATCTTGACACTTCTATTTTGTTCTGTAAGGGAGAATTCTGCAGAGAAATCTTCCGTGATGCTTCTGTCCTGATTTCCAATGCCCATCCTGTTGATTTCATTTATAAAATGACTTCTGAATCTGTTCTCTTTCTTCTCACTTTTTGTAATTTTGAAATAATTTTAGTTTTGCAAAATAGTTGCGAAAGTGGTACCATCATCCAGCTTCTTCATAGTACATACCCAGAGTACCAGTAGGGAAATCGCAATAGTATTATCTGGTTCTCAGGTCACATTCACATTTTGTCCCCTGCCCCACCAATGTTCTTGTTCTGTTGTGGGATTCATTTCAGAAACCCACCTTGTATTTTGTCATCGTATCTTCTAGTCTACTGCAATGTGGAACAGTTCTTTGGCTTTTGTTGTTTATGACTTTGAACATTTTTGAAAGTGTCAGGAGGACTGGTCAGTTACTTTATCAAATGTCCCTCAGTTTGAGTTTCCTTGATTTTTTTTTTTTTTTTTTTTTTTTTAATGATTAGAGGAAGGCTATGTGTTTTCAATATGAATACCAAGGGAGTGCCGTGGGGCTGCTTCTTCAGCCAGGCTAGCAGGAGTTACATGAAGCCAGTGCCTCATTACTGGTGACGTTAGCTTTGGTCGCTCAAAGCAGTGGCATCTGCTAAGCATCTCTACTGTAAAGTTACTATTTTTTCCTCTTTATGATTAATTAAGTATCTTGATACTTTGAAGATATTTTGAAATTTTTCAAATGTCCTGTTTCTCATCATACTTTCACCCACAAGTTTTATCACCTGCTGGCAAGGATTGGTTTCCTTCAACAATCACTACTTTGGTATTTGCCAACTGGTGATTTTCTATCTCTGTAATTTCTTCTACAATTACTAGCTGGAATTGTACTCTAAGAGCAAGCTGCATCTTTCCCATCATTTGCTTCCTCAATTATTTATTTCTATCAGTATGAATCCAAGGATAATTACTCTGTGGGTCGTTCAAGCGATTCTGGATCTGCCCATAGGCAGCTCATCTGTCCTTCAACTGATCCCTGTTACTTTCTGAACACGTCAGTACTTTCTGTAATGGAAAGATATTCCAGGCTCACCTTTCCCTGCCCCAGCCATGGGATCTATTATGGGCTGATGTGTCCCCCCAAATATTATGTTCAGGGTATAAAGTCCATGGCATCTGTGAATGTGGCCTTATTTGGAATTAGGGTCTTGCAGGTGGAGTCAAGCTAAAGTGAGGTTGTATTGGATTTGCGTGGTCTCTGATCCAACACTAGCGTCCTTAGAGGATGAGGACAGTTTGGACACATACACAGACAAGAGATGAGAACCTGAGGACACAGAGATAGAAAAGACACACAGGGGAGATGCAGAGGCTGGAGTGATGTGGTCACAAGCCAAGGAATGGCCAGGATTGACAGCAACCACCAGAAACTGGAAGACATGAGGAAAGATTCTCCCTGACGTCCTGTTTTAAGTCACCTAGTTTGTGATACTATGTTATAGCAAGCTAGGAAATGAACATAGAACCAGTTATTTCCCAGAGAAGGAATCCCTGTATTTTTATTTTTTATTTGGAGCATGGGCTTTTGATACCAAGGTCTGGTGCCAGAGTCTTCTTCTCTGACTCCTTTGCAGAATCATCTTTACCGCATCCTTATACGTTGCAGTTGTCTAACTCTTAGCCTCGGCATTCTTGTAACTCTGTATCTCCCAGACGGTGGTGTATGTCCCTTTCCCCCAAGTTTCCCTACTGTCATAGTCTAAGCCCTCATCTTCCTCTAGTGTGGGCAACTGGAACAGCTTCCTAACAGAGCTGGGCCTCCCTTTGCCTTCTCTCACCTCCCACCAATTCAGTCTTTCTTGTGCTAATCTTGATAATGTTGACAAAAAAAACCTTGTTTAAAAATAGATTTTATTCTAGAGCAGTTTTAAATTTATGGGAAAATTGCAAAGCTAGTACAAAGAGTTCCCATGCACCCCACACCCCGTTTCTTCTATTATTAACATTTTGAATGGGTATGACACATTTTTCACAATTTATGACCCCACTTTGGTACATTCTAATTAACCAGAGTTCACACTTGATTCAGGTTCTCTTTGTTTTCTTTGCGGTGTCTTTGTTGTGGTCCTGGATCTCATCCAGAGTTTACCACATGACAGGTAGTAGTCTCTTTTGGTTCCTCTCGAGTGTTACAGTCCTCTAACTTTTCTTGTTTTGATGACCTTGACATTTTTGAGAAGTACTGGTCATGTATTTCATAGAATGTCTTTCAATGGGGATTTGTCTGATGTTTTCTCACGAAGAGACTGAGGTTATGAGTTTTTGAGAAGAGGACCACCGGGGTAAAGTGCTGATCACGTGATAGCAAGGGTATGTACAATTGATATGATTTATGACTGTTGTTGTTGACCTTGATCATAGCTGAGCCAGTGTTTGTTAGGTTTCTCCTCTGTGAAGTTACTCTCTTCCCCCCTCTTCCCATGTTGTACTCTTTGGAAGAAAGTCACTGTATTTTACACTTAAGGAGTAGGGAGTGCATTCTTCTACACAGTAGATTTGTCTTTTCTCCCTTGGTTATTTGTTTTATTCGATCATTGGCTCATATGAGTAAGGAATCATGGATGTTTATTTTCCACTTTGGGTTGTAACTTAATACAACTTTATTTTGCTGCTCAGATTGGTCTAATTTAGGTTATTGGGAGGTGTTTTATTCAGCTCTTGTATCCCTGTGTGTGTGTGTTGAATATTTTCTTACTTTCTTGCTCTACAAGACTCTCCAGGCTAATCCTGTCTGTCTTCTGTCTCAGTTCTAGAATCAGCTATTTCTATCCAAGCTGATCTTTTCAAAATGCAACCCTGATTGTTACCCAGTGGTTGGTAAAATCCTTATCTTGGCATTCAGTGCCCTGTACACTATGGCCCCAGTTTACCTTTTCAGCTTCATCTTGTCACCCCATGGAACTGTTGTGTCCCGCCACTGTGAGCTCATTTCCGTGCACGTGTGCCATGCTGTCTCCCGCTACAGGACTTCCAAACACTCCCCTGCTTTCCCCAGCAGGCCGCCCTCGCCATGCTTTAGTTCTCAGCTCCTTGGTTAGCTTTCCCTAACCTCCTTGGACAGGCTGTTAGCTTTATTTCGTCTTCTCTAAATACTTCTTCTTTTTTTTTTTTTTAAATTAATTAATTAATTAATTAATTTTTTTTATTGTGGAGAAGGGGTAGGGAAAGAAGGTGGGGGAAGAGGTGCATGACAGGGTCGGGCCAGTGGCATGGTACCACATTGGCTGTATCTAGGTAGAGGCAGTTTCAGGCCGGGCCTTGCTGAGTCATTGCTATGCGGAAGTAGCTCGATGGATCTGCTTCTAGTCAGGCTC